>CAKNXH010052020.1:5805-54525 GCA_932178445.1 Andricus quercusramuli | reverse complement strand
CCTTACATTATTTTTGGGACCAGTCACAGGGGTGCCTTCCCGCCCCCACACGGCGCTGGAAAAGGGGTAGGTGTACGACCTTACATTGTTTTTGGGACCAGTCACACGGGTGCCTTCACGCCCCACCACACGGCGCTGGAAAAGGGTTTTTCTCAAAAACTATCACTCGTACGAAAAAATGTATACAATGAAAAAAGTATGTTTTAATGAGATCTACAACTTTTATTTAAAACATTTTTCTTTATTTTGCATATTAGCTGAGATAAACGCAAAAAACCATGATTTTTATGGGGTTTTCATGGTTTTCACCATGAAAATCGACTAGTCGCCAATTTTCACTATCATATTCGTAATCAGCGCGTCAAAATACATAAGCACACGGAGCCCGAAGAAAATCGTACGTATGTCCTTTTCGGAAGTACACCCTTTTTAGGAAAAAAGCGAATTTTCGAGAAAAAATTTATTTAAACAAATTCCATCTTTTCAATGCTTCAAATTTGTTGAATTGAAAAAAGTGAAAGATCGAGAAAGTGCATTTCTGTCTCGTTCATATGATAATAGATCGTTATTATTTCTTTGATTTCAATAGTCACTCTAGTGTTAAAAAAGTGTTGTGATATGATGTCAGAGATTATATGCTTTTTTAAGTTTATCTCAAAAATAGAACAATTATGTTGTGCAGAATATGAAATAGATCAAATATTTGACATTATACAACATTGTTTACTCAATCATAATACTTTGATTTTACCTGATCATTTGATTAGTTTTCATTTTTGGCACTGGCGAACTGCACTAAGAATCGCAGCTGAGACTCTCGCTACAGTCTGCGCGCGAATCGCCTAGCCGCTAGCGACTTGAGACAATCATAATTTCTTAAATATCGATTCGATTGGACTAAAATTTTCCAGAAAACTGCAAGAAACTGTACCAAGAAAAAATTTTAATTAATTTCTTTAAAATAAAAATTAATTAAAAATAAACTGTAAGAACTATAAAAAGCTTTTAAAACTGTAAAAACTGTACTGTAGTTAATAACTCTCTCGCTGGAAGTTTTTTGCCGTTCATAATTATCTCGCTAAACGAAATGCTGGAAGTAAGAGAAGTCCGATATGCGCTGAGAATCAGAAGAAAATTAATAAAATTTTTGTTAAATAAATTTTGCAATTTCTTTCACTCTATCAGTCGAAGGACATTCCTAACTACATTCCCTAGAAAATTTATCGAAAAATTCCAAAAACTGACTGACTGAGTACGAGTTGAAGTGAAAAAAGCATTAAAATGGAATATTCCAAAAAAGTGAATTTTTTTACTTTAATGAGAACACGAAAACCACTAAAACTTTTTGTCAAGGGGAAAAAGATGCGTAATAAAATTCTACATCTAGATGTAGTCTTCAAAAATTAAAATTCGTGAATGTTGTTGAAAACCTCCTCCAGGGCTCGAACGCAAACGCAAATGTGTAGATGCGTTCCAGGTCATAATAGGAATGGGCGATTCTGAATCGATTCTTCAAAGATCGATCTTTTTTACTCAGAAGATCGATCTTTTGTATCGATTCTTTGCGAGTCGATTTTTTATTGGATCGATTCTTTACCCCCAGAATCGAAGAAGCGATTCTTTCATTTTTTTATCTGTCCGTCCTATAGTTTCGTGACCACGGCGTACATTTTTTATCTTTATTGCTCTTATAATTTTTTCTTTTGTGCCCCACACTGAGAAAAATGGATTATACCCGGTAATAAAAAATATGTTACCGGATATAATCTTGGACTATTAACTATGGGACAGCGATCCAGATTATTAGAACTACAATATCTATAGATATTAAGAAATAGATATTACAGGATAATATCTTGGATTATTAAACTTTATAATCTGAGATAATAAAATCTATAATCCAAGATTTTAAAATCTAATATCCATATTAGAATCCTGGCACACTAGATAACCTCAAACATATATAATAATTTTTGCAAACCTATTTATAAACCTATACAAAATTTTGATAGACGAGCTCGGAATTGGAACTGGGAACAAATTTTAATTTTTTAAACACACATTAAGCAGGAAAGTGGCTATCATAAGACTACAAAAACGAAAGTAAAGGAGGCTAAGTTTCTGTACTTGTACAAGTGGCAGTGATGTGTAATGAAAAGAAACATAAACTTACCCATTTTCAAAATCTAATTTACGTGTGATTTAACAGTAATAATCATTTCATCACTGAATCATTACTTGTTATAATACGAACGGATGCTTATGACACGTGAAATTTCACTAATTCAATTAGCGAGAAGTCGGCCACTCACGATTAGTAGAAAACTACTAATTTGATTAGTGGAAATTGTCCACTTGTGAAATTAGTGAAATTCCACTAAGCAATTAGTAATCCCTGTCACTACAGTGTGCACTAATTGAAGAGTGAGAAGTCACTAATTATACAGTAAAAATGCACTAATTGTTTAGCGAAAAAATTAATTTTTTCAAAATAAATATAAATTGAAAGGAGATTATGAAAAATGCTAGAATACAAAGAATATGCACTGTAATAAATTCATGTAAGTTTTATTGACAATAAAACAGAATATTTAAAACAAAAAAGTGCATAGATATTCAATGATGTTGTGTTTTTGGCCAGGTATGTATGTATACCATTAAGCCATTTCCCTTTCGGGGTAGGCGTGAGACACTACCCGATTCGGGTAGTGTTTCTAGGTGGATAGTTTCTTGTAATAAATAACTACAAGTGTGGGCTCACCACACCCACGACGAGCCAACAACACGCAGTAGTATTCCCGAATGGTCACACATTCAAGTACTAACCGCGCCCAGCACTGCTTAACTTCAGTGACCTAACGAGAACTGGGTTTTTCAGTGTGGTGTGGCCGTTGGCGATAATAGATAAATAAATTGATCTTGTATTCCTTTTTGTCTACTGACCATAGTTAAATAGAACAATAATATGATAATTTCAGGGTGGCCGCTGGACCGGAATTTTACAAATTTAAAAATAGTCTTTCCAACCTGTATTTCAACTCTTCTGAAATAATTAGATAAATTGTTATATTTTACAATTATGATATCATTCAGTTTAGAATGCGTAATTCGAAAATCTTCCACTTTAAAAATTTTCCATTTTAGATTTTAATTTTCAAGCGTACATTTTAATTTGGAGAATTTTTAAATGAAATTTTACATACTTAAGCAATTAGAAATTAGAAGCGTTTGAAATTGATGGTTTTGGATAAATAACCATTTTTGGTTGATCAACTGTGAATATAAATTAAATTAATGATTTTTAAAATTGAACTGTACTTTAAGGATTAAAGCAATGCGAACCTCAAATAGCGTGGCATCAAGTGGCACGCAATGTCATATGAGGATATGACTTCAGATTGGTCAAAATCGTTGCAGTTCACTAATTCTTTAGTGATCGCGCTAAGTTACTAATGAATTAGTGAAGCGAAGCTACTAAATAATAGTGAACCATGTTTACTAATTGAGATTAGTAAAACTTTTACTAATTCATTAGTAAAATATTTACTATTTCAAATATAAAACATCAAAATATTACTATTTGGTTAGTGAACCATACATTTACTAATTCAACTAGTGAAATTTTCACATCCATTTTTCTCAGTGCAGACTGCATCTCAATCTAAGAGCAAGAGCAGCCTGCGCTCAAAATGTTTATTATCAAAGTTTCGAAATGGAATATACCTCTTTTTCTATCCTTTATTGTTAGAACTGAAGGTCCGAACCTTTTTATCGCATTAAAGTTGCATGTGTAGGGAGCCGTCTAATTGGTTGACTTTTTTTTACTTGCGCGTGGCGAAACCATAGTTTGTTCTACTATGACAGACTAGCATATTTGAGTATATTTTAGTAGACAATAGTAAATTATTTCCAATATAAATAAGCAAACATTTAGGCATTTTTCCTGATTTACAAAGTTTTTTGTGAAAAAAGGAATAAACAGTGTCTGATTGTCGATATTTAATCATTTTATTTGAAATTTAATAAATGTAATGATTTATAGGTAAATATAAACTATTTAGGACATTTTTACATCGATCTTAAAAGATCGATTCTTCTAATTCGATTTTTTTGCTGAATCGATCTTAATAAATTCGATCCTGGATCGATTCATGAATCGATCTTTTCGAGAGAATCGCCCATCCCCAGGTCATAACATAGGACCGAGCATAGCTCCATCCTATGTTAACCCATTGCCTTTGTATACATGAAACCAAACCAGTGGTGATCGCAGATCAGCTCAATGTACCTACAATTTAATATAGGACATTTTCTAAGAGAAGTAGAATTTGTTGAATTTAGGTAGAGTATTTTTTTCGCCATGGAACACTACTCTTCCGCAATAAAAACTACCTTGAACTCAATTTCACAAGAAAACATCAGTTATCTTGAACTCATTTAAACAAGGACAATCTCAACAGATAACCTACAAATTGAAACACCATCTTGAACCCAATATTACAAAGAACAACCTTGTCCGATAAGCCCAATGTCGAAATAAGTATACTGGCTATGGATGCAATAGTAACAAAGTTTAACTGCATAGTAAACTGCCATAATCTATTACCAGAAAGTTTAGGTTCAAAGTGAGGAAATATTAATTAAAATGTAAAATATATTTGTTTTCCTCAAGTTAAACCTAACAATATGACGCCTTTGTATAATCTCTGACAACCCGAGTCGAAATTTAGGCCCTACTTTGAACCTATAACTCCTACCTTAGTGGGCGCTAGAGCAGCAAAGTAGATTCAAAATAAGCAGCGATTTCATTTCATCAATTCAATTTAGAACCTACTATGACGCTAAAAATGTCCGAAATCCGCCGTTTTTCCACGTTTGCGTCAAAGTAGGGTCTAAATTAGAACCTACATTGGTGCTCCAGGCCCTACCTTGGTGCTCCAGCCCCCACACTGGAAATAATAATAATAATAATGGCGCAATTTCGGTAATGGTTATAAATTTTTATTTCGATTTCCTCTCTCTGCAGAAATACTTTTACTATCAACTGTACCTCAGGAACTTCATATTGAAACAAAACTCGTGAAGTATACAATTATTTTTTTGTATAGTGTTTTTATCATATAATTTGACAACTTATTTGCCAAATATCGTTGATGTTTACTTCAGTTTAGTGGGAAGATTCTTCAAGAGAATGAAACTGATTTGGGTTGTAATTACAGACTACCTAGTCTGACAATTTTTTATTTAATTTTTTTGTCCGTCACCTACAAATTTGGTTGTATTTCGCAAGTCGAAAATCTAATTTATATTCTTTTCTGACTACTTGGGACGATAGCATTTGATAACTTGAGGCTCAAATGGAAATTTTAATTTCGGTTTTGTAAGAAAATTCATATTTTTAGAAAGAATCCTTTCCTCTTTGCTTACAGATACTTTATTACTGCTAATATCGAGAAACTGACCGATTCACATAGTCGCAAACCAATTCAGTTTTAAAAAATCTCAATCTGCAAATGACGGATACGCAATTCACGGAGTCGCCTTTTCAATGGGTTCTTGTTTCCTGGGTGTAGCTTCTAAATATTCAAAGTAGGGCCTGTAGGCAAAAACTGTAGGTAAAATCCGCAAAGTATAGGAGCTATAGGTTTAAATAGCGTCAAAGCAGGTTATAATGAGGAGCTGCAGGTTCAAAGTAGGGTCTAAATTTCGACTCGGGTTAACAATCCTCCGCTTTCTCGAATTTTTATTTACAATAAATTCTTAACTATAACTCAAACATTATTGTAAACTAACCTAATTGTTTATTTTAATTATTACAGAAGACTGGCTACATATTATTAGAGAAAAGCAGTTTGAAAAAATAACTATTTAATTAAAAAATTTTTTTGTTTTGGTTGGAAACCCAACTACTTGGTGAAAAGTTGAACTACTTTGTTGAAAATTTATTTTAATTCTAACATTCACCTCTTTGGTTGAGAATTAAACTATTTTGTTGAAACTTTGTTGTTTTTTGTTTAGTTTCAAATTAATGTTTTTATCTGAAAATTTAACTATTCCTTTTTTGATTGAAAGTTTCTTCTTTATAAGTTGAAAATTCAACTGTTTGGTAGAATACTAATGGCTTTTGGTGAAAATTCGTCTTTTTGGGTAGAAAATTTGATTGTTCTGTTGAAAATTGAACTATGTTGCTAAAGTATTACGGCATTGTGTTGTTAGTTAAGTTATCTTTGTTGGCTGAAAGTGAACTTTCTCGTTGGAAATTATTCTTTCTTCTGAAAAATTCGTCTCTTTAGCTTCACTGTTGGGAAATATATTCGCTGACTGCATATAAATTATATGCAAATGACTGTACACACATGTGAATTAAATTTAATATAGATGTATATCAGGGTGGCACTTATTTTTCAAATTTCGGATTTCTCTGCTCGCACCCCCCTCCCCCAGTTTTTTTCGATGCCGCAAAGACCATGAAGTTTCCTATTGATTTAACATGGGAAAAAGTCAGCTTTTTGTAAATCTCATATTTAAACGCGGCAATATGTTAGAAATAATTCTGTGTTTCAGTGCATTGTTCAGAATTCGCCAGAGAATAAGAATCAGTCATCAATTTTGTGATTGAATAATTTTAAGCCACTCTTATGGGTTCCCAAAGAAAACCCCATAAGTGAAAAATTTGAATTGTACGTAATATTGCGGTTTATTGACTCTTTTTAAAAGTTGAAAAAAAATAATAATCATTAATCGGTAAATTGGGAGAACCCAGTCAAATAATTTCACAATTATTTAAATAATACGTATTTGTTCCAGTATGTATTTTACCTAAAAACAAGCTGGAGAAACATTTTATTTCACTAAATTTTCGACAAATTTTCATATTTTTAAGTACTAATTTGTTTATTATAAATAATCGTAGATGTTTAACAAATTTAGATTGTTCAAACAATGTTTATACTGTTCTACTTTATCAATGTTCTACTTTGCTTTTTAAGAATACTCTTAAATTTTTGAACAAATTAAATTTGTTTAAACAATTTAATATTAGTCAACAAACGACAGGGTATTTTTGAATTACCGATTATTTATTTATTTTTTAACTTTTAAAAAGCTTCAATAAACCGCAATATTACGTAAAATTCAAATTTGTCACTTATGGGATTTTCTTTGGGAACCCACAAGAGTGGCTTAAAATTATTCAACCTCAAAATTTATGATTGATTCTTATTCTCTGACAAATTGTGAACAATATACTGAAACAGGGAATCATTTGTAACATATTATCGCATTTAAATATAAGATTTACAAAAAGCTGACTTTTTCCCATGTTAAATCAATGGGGAACTTCATGGTCTTTGCTCAAATTTGCTCACCGATTTTGCTCAAATTTGGAGATTTTTTCTGTGTATTGAAACAAAACTGGAACGTGAGAGTAGAGAAATTCGAAAGAAAAAAATTCACCAAGTATAAATGAGAAACACCCCAATGTATATATTGAATGTGAAATCAATTTTATTATTTTAATGTACAATGCATATTAAGTCCAAAATAAATTTATGAATACTAATATACATACTGGAAAAAGTTGTTTGGAATCAAGAAAATGAATTTACTTGAATCCTATTTCTCAGCAGCATGGAAATATACTCTCATAGTAGTAATTTTTATTTGAAACAAATATCTCTTTTCTTGATCTAATCTAAAGAAAGGAATTCTTTTGCTGTATTTTCTTGATTAAAATAAATATTTCGTACATTCAAAGAAATGATGTCCTTGACTCAAACGTAGTGATAATCATTTTTGGACAAAATCAAGATTTGCTTGAAACGTAATTAAATGCAACTAAAATCTGACGAGATTTTAGAAAAATTCGAAATTTATGCACATGCATCACTACTCAAGATTCGATTCTTTAAATTGATCAGAAAGCATTTGAAACAATTAATCTGTCCATTCTTGAATCAAGTATATAGGTTAGTTTAAATCAAATAAATAATTATTCAATGCAAAAGATTATTAATTAAGTTAAAAATACATTTATTCAATATGAAGTGTTGACGCACTCATACCAATGAAACATTTTTTCAGATGAATTTAATAGCCCAGTGGCTAGACTGAGATGTAACTCTCGGATCGACTAGTTTCTAGACAGATCGGCTATTTTGATTGAAAATAATTAATAATTAATTGATACGATTATTTTTTATGTCATAAAAGCCCAATATATAGATTTTGCAGTTAATTAATAATATATAAAAAAAGTTTTTGTACACAAAAAAATGAAGAAATGAGTTTCCGCAAATATCTTGTACATACGCCGAATGTCGAACTTCTGCTGTAACTTCCTATTATATTTTTGTAACTTTGCTCCATCGCCTTAACACCTCGGCCATTTAAAAGTTAAACTTTTTTTTCGTCGTATATGGATTTCTATTCTTCACATCCTAATATTTATTTCAATAAAGAATGAACAATTTTTAAACAATAAAAGTGCTTGAAGTATGAATAAATCATTGAAAAAAATAAAGTTTGTATCGTTTTACTAACTAATCGAATTATTAATTTTCTATACTAATCTTTGATGGTTCAATTTCATACTTATTCAAGGCAAGTAGATTTTACAAAATATGCGAAACGATTCCAATTTTCTATGGAAAATAAGGAAAATATACGACCAAACAAAATTTTTAAATATCGAAAACAGAACTCTATTTCGAAAATAGCGCATGAGGATCCTGGATATCCATTAATAATTAACATGTGACGCGCCACGAGTAAAGGGACCTTAGGGTTAAAAAATCGATTTTCAGGTTTTTGACGTTATTGATAGTTTCTGGATCACTCTTTCATATTAAAAACAAACAAAAAAATTAGCTGAAAAATTGGAATTGTTATTAAGCTGCAAAGTAAGGCGAGAATTTCTTATGTCGAAGCGTGCGGAGGACCCGAAAAATCTAGTCCCGCTACTTTCCACACATCTTTCCGTTCTGTGTCCGTGTGATGGTGTGATTCAAGAGTTCGTCTAGTCCATGATCCAAAAAAGGTTGTCGGATCATCATCTAGTCCCTCTCCCTGAACACAATGAGTCATTCATTTGGTTTAAAATAGATATTTTTGTCTTCAATTATCATTCCTTCAACTCAAAGAAATATTTCCCCCGACAAATAGGTCGTACTTTTGAATCAAACAATGATAACTTAATCCTATTAGAATTTCATTGGCAGAAGTAAATCATTTTTTCAATTCAAAGTTTTGCAAATACATAATCAGGACTTTCACTTACTTCAGCTGAATAAAATTCACTTAGCACTATATAATTATGAATACAAACAAAGTGGAAACACTAGAGACCGAATTCACAGCTAGTTTATCATTGTAGTTTATTGCACTATTCTTACTATAAAACATATGAGACTGTCCGATCATTGATACGTGTTCGGGGACTGGTATATCTACCCCAGTATGTAGCAAAATGTTAAAAACAGAATTATTATCCAATGTTAAAACATCATTTATAATCAAAGTTTTTAAATGATGGTTCCAGGTTGTCTTCTTTTTTGTTTTTTATCTCATTATTTTTGCACACATTTTTATCAAATTTAATTTCTTTTCATGTCAATTAAAATTTTATTATTAATTAATAAATTTTGAAGAACGGTTTTACATTCTCAAATAATTGTTGGGATATTCTGCGAAGCAAAAGTCTCTATTTTTATAAATTAAAGTTCAAAAATACAATCATACCGTCATACCGTCTTGTATCTGACAGTACTTGAAAGTAAACGAAATGGTGGCGATTTTTCTGAAAATGTTGAAAGCCAATTTATTTAAAAAACCTATCAGTTTTCTATTCTTAATTCGTACTTTAACCTTCTTAAAATAAGTGTCTTCGTAGTTTTTTTAACGCGTTAAATTCCAAATTTCTACTAAAATGTAAACAAAATGGTTTAAAATAGTATTTTATCAAAATGATATTTTTCATGCTCTCGCAAAAAAAAACTCTTACTGATATTTTTCCCCCTATAAAAAAATGTCAGTTATATTTAAAAACACATTTTTAACTTATACCACTTATCAACTATTTTTTAATGTTATTTTATAAATCTTTTTTTTTCAATACAGAATAGGGTTTTCAGGCTACGCGAAAGCATTTAAAAAAGGAATTAATACTTGACTTTCAAAAATGAAGGTCAAAGGAAATATTTCTTAAAACACGAAATATAATATTTATTTTTCAAAATTGTGCAAAATGAATAATTTTTTAATTTGATCGAACATTATCATTTTCCATTAAATAATTTGAATATTACAACAATAATATTACTGGGTTGTCTGTAAACATATGACGGAATTTTCCGTAATAGTAGCCCTAGCGTTATAAATGACAAGTTAGTCTTACGGGAAATTCCGTAACACTAGACAATGCCAAAATTGTAAATAAAACTCAAATACGCTTGGATTTTGGTCTTCATATATCTTTCTCATACCGAAAATTGGATATAGAGAGAAACTCCCACATAATACGCGTTTTTAGTATAAGAAATAAGAATGCATTTGATGTTGGTTGAGAGTCCTTTGAGGTCGAAAGCGGTCATAGTGGGTATAGGTGATGACTGACGGGCTATAAAACCTTATCGCGAACGGCTCTCTACACATGTTATCGTTCTTCCTCGTTTTTACACAAATACCTCAAAAGATTAGGAGTGCGCCCGATGTCACTAGCCACTTTTAGACAGCATTTGTTACGTTAAACTTGTCTTTTCATTGTACAGTCCTACAAAAAATGCAATAGTACAAATTCTCGAATGTATTTTCATTGGAAGTTATAATAAAATCACTGGTCATTGCTATTTTATACATTTCCAATTTCAAAGTGATTGGACAATTATATAGAAGAAGTACCTGACATTTAACGTGTAAATTAGAATTGGTTATGATTTGAAAAAGAATTCAAGTAGTAAAATTGGCAAAAAATTACTAATTCAAAAAAGTTTTTTGCTTATTCATTTAGCCACAAAAAGAATTATAGTAAACGAAGACTTGATATTGTTTCAATTAGTCAACTCTTACTAATCAAGATTTAAAGAGTTTCATTGCACAGGGATGTGCAAAAAAATAACTCGACCCGTGCGGGTCGGGATTTGAGCAGACCGGGTCAAGTCGGGCCTCCGGGTCGACCCGCAGACCCGCAATCAACCCGACAACCCGCATTCAGCCCACCAACCCGCACTTAATTGGGATCATGTTACGCAATTTTACAAGCTTTTATTTTACTTGATCTGTGGGTATGTGTGCACGTCAGGGTCAAATTTTGCATTTCGATTGTTACACATTTACGCATATCCAATCGGCATATATATGACATTTGAAGTTTCAAACTTTGGCGTTCATGCCCTTTTTTTTAGTGTCAATGATTTCATTTTAAAAGCAAAAAATGATGACGGAGGTACGGACGTTTACCTAACCGAAACTATACGAGTTTCAACCCAGGGCTACAAATACCGTAAGAAAGGTTTTAGTTCGGTCAATCTTATATTTACGAAGCTTTTCAGGGTTTTAAATTGATTGCTAATTTATTGCGCGTTTGCGGGTTTTGCAAGTTGAATGCAGGTTGGCAGACTGAATTGCGGGTTATCGAATGGATTGCGGGTCTGCGGGCCAACCCGCAAACTCGACCCGACCCGCATCAATTTTGCACATCACTAGTAATATACCAATCATTAAAGGTTTACACTAAATAATCTCTCATATTTCTTTGATAATCAGTCAAATTTACTGATTTATTAATGAAACTCGTTACTGAATTGATTTCAGTAATTTATTTTATCTACAATTTGATCAATGATATTTTTCTGAAAATGCAAAAAAAACTCCCTAGCTTTATTGTTGATTAATATATTTTCACTGATAAATAGCTAACAAATTTAATTAAAATCTACGAAAATCAAAACAGTTTCATTGACTACAGAGAGTAGTTCAGGGTGTCTACCTGAAATTTCCGGGGTTTCCCCGGCCACACTGTTTCCCCCGATTAATTTAAAGATAACAAACTGAAGTGATAAATATTAATCAGAGTTATATTACTATTCAGGAGCATGACACCGCCTGTTTATCGATGGTTGCCTAAGTTCTTCTTCTTCTTCTTATTATTATTATTATTATTATACCATTAAGCTATTTCCCTTTCGGGGTAGGCGTGACTTGCTCGGTTGGAAAATAGTAAATAGGTATATAGGTATAAAGTAGGTCGGTATATGGGTATAAGGTATATAGGTATATAGGTGTGAGGTATATATGTTTTAGATTGATCTGGAATTCTCGTGTTATTTATTCAAATGACACGTTCATTCCACAACACTGCTCCGACCCAGGTTGCTGATCAATCTCTCTAGCGATCACCCCAAGTGAGGAGCCTTACAAGGTTGTTATGCATGATTCCCCACTTGGGCCCATTAGTTTTCAAGGTCTTTGTTTCAGGCATCAATCACTCTATTGTCACTCTGCTTATAAACTATTTGTCGTTACACTTTTCTGTCCTGGCATACTACTCTAGGTTCCTTCACGTCCATGCATTTTTGCATGCAAGCTCTTGTGTTCCTATGTCTTCTTATGTCTCTTCGGATTAATGTCTCATTCACAGATTCTAACCATTGTTTTGGTGGTCTACCTCTGGGCATTCTGCCATTTACTTTACCTTTATACACTTGCTTCGTCAGTCGTTCATCTTTCATTCTTTCAAGATGTCCGAACCACCTTAGCTGATTTCTTTCCCATATGTCAACTATTGTCTCTCCTGTTCCACATTCTTTGAGGATTGTCTCATTTCGTACTTTGTCCATCATTGTTTTCCCGCACATTATGCGCAGAGGTTTCATGCCGATCACGTTAATTTTACTCTTATCCTTTCCTTGATATGTCCACGTCTTTCTACCGTACGATACAGTCGGTATACATATAGAATTATGTATTGCCCTTTTAGCTTCATTTGATAGATTTTTACTTCTGATAATGGTAGTCCGGGAGCTGGGTATGATTCCGTATGCACTTAGTAGGCAAAAGGTAAAAACCATGTGATCCCATGTATTTTGACTCGCTGAATCCAATGGAACCGGTTATTTTTACGAGAAGTGGATGGGTTTTGTTTAAAACGCAATTGTTTAAACAATTATGAAAAAATGCTTTTTTCAACAGGACAAATTTTTTTTATATAATTTGGACCATTTTAAGACGAAAAGGTCTCCTGTCATTTGTTCGTAAAATGCATATTTAAAAAGTTATGAATTTTGTAAATTGAAAAATTGACGTTTTTTTGTAAATTTGACTGTTCATAATTTTCGATCTCATCCATATTTTTCAAAAGTTAAAAAACCAATTCATTCTTTAAGATTCCCTCTATCTATTAACGATATGCAATTTTGGATTATCAATTTGGAAGCCTTTGTTATCGCAATTTACAAGTAGCACTTTTTACGCGCGGCGCAGTACGTGCGCAATAGAGGCCTGGCGCTCGCAACTCGCCCGCTCATCACAAATGCAATTTGTCTTGGCTTATCGTAACTAATTATTCATTTGTTAATTTTATAAAGACAAGATTATTACACAATTATCTGGTTCACATTCTTTCTCATCAGATAGTCGAATTGTTGTTGCCTCCATTCTATCACTGGACACTTATTTTACAAAATAATACGTAACGCCATGGTCAAAGAGAAAGCCCGATGTTCACAGTAGTACAGACAGCGTGCTTAGACACGCAACGATCAAACAAAGTAAACAAAAGAGAGTCGAAAAAAGTAAACAAATGCAATCTTGTCACAATTATTAGAATGAAGATTCCCGCGAAAATATTTGAATATTTAAAAATAATCGTACATAATTCTGTAAAACATTGAACTACGGAATATCATATAATAATATCATATCAATATCAAATTGGATTATAAAGATGGATTGTAAAATGCATTTAAAAAATTATGTTTATATTAAATTACACGCATGCGTTATAGGACGTGGAAATGTATAGAAATATGAAGTTTCGACCTTCCACTTTAATTATTCAACAATATGAATAATCTGATAATAAGCAATATATTATTGGTTGCGATATGCGGGTACATTGATGAGCGGGCGAGTTGCGAGCGCCAGGCCTCTATTGTGCACGTACTGCGCCGCGCGTAAAAAGTGCTACTTGTAAATTGCGATAACAAAGGCTTCCAAATTTATAATCTGACATTGCATATCGTTAATAGATAGAGGAAATCTTAAAGAATAAATTGCTTTTTTAGCTTTTGAAAAATATTGATTAGATCGAAAATTATGAACAGTCAAATTTACAAAAAAACGTCAATTTTTCAATTTTCAAAATTCATAACTTTTTGAATATGCATTTTACGAACAAATCACAAGAGACCTTTTCGTCTTAAAATGGTCCAAATTATCAAAAAAAAATTTGTCCTGTTGAAAAAAAGCATTTTTTATAATTGTTTAAACAATTGCGTTTTAAACAAAACCCATCCACTTCTCGTAAAAATAACCGGTTCCATTGGATTCAGCGAGTCAAAATACATGGGATCACATGGTTTTTACCTTTTGCCTCCTAAGTGAATACGGAATCATACCCAGCTCCCGGACTATGGGCGCTATTCTACACCGAAAAAACGATATTCTAATTTTAATAATTTCCCACTAAGTTTAAGAATATTTGCAACCTAAATAGGCGCCAAGAATATATTCTTAATGTACGATGGAGTCCCTCTTACCTTAAGAATATATATGCTTGTCTAATTGTAAGAATTCCCCACTAAGTTTAAGAATATAGTTGCATCCGAAATCTGTCGCTGTAATTGTATAATAAGTGACGAGCTCGAAGAAATGAAACCAATTCTGAGGATAAATCGCATGTGCACATCTCTAACTCTATTTCTTTCCCTTCGCAGAGAACGTTAAGGTGAGAAAAGCTTGATGTCACACGCCAACGAATAAATAATGTAGAGAGGTTATGTCTCGGTGTGGTACAACGGTATTCAACCTCACTGTCAAATCAGACCTTTCTCACTCTAACTTTTTCTGTAAAGAGAAGCAGATGGATGTGCACACGCGATTTATCCTAAGAATTGGTTGCATTTCTTCGAGCTTCTCACTTATTACGAATTCGAAAAACTGATCGAAAAGCACGTCGCCCGCAAAACAAAAGAAACGTTTGGACAGATGAAGGCGCATTTCGTCTTTTGGTTAGAAGATACTCTTAAATTGAGAATTTCGCTTACTTCATTAAGAATATTACTAAGAATATGCGTGTAAGAATATGACACTCTTAATATTAGAATATCGTTTTTTCGGTGTACCAATAACTTTCTTACCCTCGTTCATACGTCTATCTAATTCACCATATATCTTTCCGTCACTACTACCCGTGCAGAAATCGCCAAGTTTCTTCCCGGCTCGAGCTTGGGCCCAGCTAGTGTTAAAGTTCCAAAAATTGACGACAGATGGCGTAGTGCTATTCTCTTCGTTTCCTTATTACTTGCGAGTGTTGAGTGTAAATCTTTACAAAGTGGCAAATTTGGTATAAATAAAAATTCGGAAAGTATCTTAACCAGTAATTTGAGTGATAGTTTGAGCCAAACTGAACTTATAAATTTTGTGTGACTGATTGAGAATAGTAGTGATGCTGCTGATTGATGATGGTCGATGCACAAAATACAAATCATCATTGAAGTTAAACTGATAAAAATGCCACAAATAAAAAGCACTCTAAAAGACCAGAGGCATCGAGCACTCGTCAGTATCCCATATTCACGCGGTGAAAGTGCAAGTAAGTTCTTATATTAATTCTGAATAATATTTTTACATTAAGATTACACGCAACTTCTAACCTCAAATTGAGAAAACTTTTTCGTCGAATTATCAAGTGTAAAAATGTTGTTAATTTATGTAATTATGTTTAAGACTTAGATTTATAAATCAAATATGGCGGACGTAAATTAAAAAATTATAGTATATAGATGATGATGACGCAGAAAGGTGGTAGCAATTTAGGACGCGCAAATCGAATGAGTGACTTTTTGAATTGACGTTTTGATTTTTTTTCGATTTTTAAATATTACATATTCATTTGTTAACTTTAAATTTGAATAAAAAATTTCTCCTTAATTTCGACTTTCAATTTAAAAATTAAAAATGGCTAGGAATCGATAATAAACTAGGGCCAAGCCTGGGCCAAGCTGGGCAATCGAGCCTGGCCCTGGCCAGATTTGGCGTTTCATTCAAGCTTGGCCCAGGCTAGATCGCCAGGCCAGGGCCTAGTTTTGCCAAGCATGGGCCCTGTTTGGGCCATGACCAAATTTCTACACGGGTATCAGCGCAAAAATTATAGGCATCTGCCTTTGAAGCTTAACAACTCAGCCAAAAAAATTCTAAAGCAATAAGTAAATAGTCATTTGAAAGTGAGACTGTTCCAGGTGAGGGAGCTTGAAGATGTTATTGTAAAAAATTGTCTGTGCTTTGCAGAATGAAGAATGTAAAAAAAAGTAAGGAATATCGGGCACATTTAAAAAGAGTCAAGTTTAGAACATTTATTCCTATACAAGAGGCAATGGGAAAAATTTGAAAAAATTCATGAATATGAGGAAAACATTTTTGAACTAATTGCAGTTAACAAATTTGAGAAATAATAAAAATTGTTGTTTAAAATTACACGGAAGTACAATTATACTATCGGCAGTGATTCAAACTTCAAACTGTAAAGGATGATTTTTTTTTGTTGGTAAGTAAGTGGTAGGAATCAGCGGGAGTGCATTTTTTTGCTGCTGGTCAGAAGAGGCGTCTGTGTCTGAGCAAGAGTTCAGAAGCACGGGTCAAAGAAAGGCACCAGCGGTCAGCAGCACAAAACGGCTCCCCCGCTGCTTTCTGACACTTGCTTTAAAAAAAATGGCTAAAAATAACGGAATTTCCACCAAAAATGAAACAATCACATCCTTCCGGGAGATTGTACATACTTACAGTCTATCCGTTACAATTTGAAGTGTGAATCGCTCTAATATCTTCATTAGAACTGCAGATACTGTAGTTGTACATTCTGGTAATTTTAAGCAACAATTTTTATTATTTCTCAAGTTTGTCAACTGCAATTTGTTCACAAATGTTTTTCTCATATTCGTGAATTCTTTCAAATTTTCTCATAGCCTCATGCATAAGAAATAATGCTCTAAACTTGACTCTTCTTAAATGTGCCCGATATTCCTTACTTCTCTTTACACTTTTCAGTCTACCAAGGTATACGTACTAATCAACTTCTTCTATTCTCTCATCATTCAGGACTATGTTGCATATTTATTTCTCACCTTTTCCTCCAGACACCATAATTTTTGTTTCATTCACGTTAATTTTGAGGCCGATGTTCTTCATGCTTGTATTCAGTTTGCACAACATTCTTTGCAAGTCTCGATTGACCATGCCATAACAACCTTATCATCTGCGACAGCTAACCCACGTACCCTCACTGCTTCGATATCTATACCTTCTTCTTCGAAGAGGACCATTCTTAGACACTTGTCCATGAATATAATAAATAGCCATGAGGACATAATGCATTCTTGTCTAACACCCTGCATAATATCGAACCAGGCACTCGGTTTCCCATTAACCCTTATACTCGCTTTACTACCTGCATATATTATTTTTTTACTTTTTTAGGACTTTCCAAAGTTTACTTCTGTACACCTTTTCAAACGCTTTTTCAAGGTCAACAAATGCACAGAAGACTTTTTTCCCTACTCTCAAACTTTTTCTATGATCTGTCTCAAGCTGAACATTTGATCCATACATTATCTTCCTGGAATAAATCCACTTTGAACTTCCCATATCTTTTCTGCTGTTATTTTCATTACTCTACGAATAAGTATTTTTGAATATATTTTACATACGGTACTTAATAAGCTGATACCTCTGTAATTATTGAAGTTGCTTGTGTCTTTCTTTCCTTTGTATATTAGTACGAGAATCGCTTTTTTCCAGTTATCTGAAACTTCTCACATTTTAATACATAAATTTATCAATTCGCACAACCTGTGAGGTATGTACTTGCCACCGTGTTTGAGCATTTCATCGTTGATACTGTCTAGACCAGCGGCCTTACCATTTTTAAAGTTCTCAATTATATCCCTAACCTCAGTGATACAGATTCTTTTAAATGAGTTTTCGAACGTATCTTATTCTGTATCGTAGTTGTGGTGTCCTATAGTTTCATCTCCCAATAATTAATTATAATAATAATTAATGAAAAAGAGTCTCTCAAAGCGTCTAGTGTTCCGTCTGTATCATATAGCATTTCACCTTTGGTATTTGTCATGCTGACAAACTCTGTACTTTTACTTTCCTTGATATATTTATGAAGCAGTTTCTTGGTTTGAAAATTCATCTCTTTCGGTAAAAAAATGTCTGTAGAGGGTTCAGATATTTTTTTCAGTTCGTGTTTTCTGGTAGAAAATTGAACTACTTGTTTCAAAGGTGAACTACTCTGTTAAAAATTCAGTTGTTTGCTTAAAGATCCATAATTTTAGTTGAAAATTAACGTCTCTGGTTGACAATATAACTATTTTCTTTCAAGTTTTTTTTCGGCAGCAAATTCAAATATTTTGGTAGAAAATTAATCTGATTTAGTTGAAAAATAACTTTTTTGTTGGAAATTTAACTATTTTCTTGAAAATTCGTCTTTTTGGTTCGAAAGTATTAGAAAATTCGACTATTTGATTGAACATAGCCTTTTTGTTGAAAATTAATATTTTAGAATGAAAATGCAACCATTTGGTAAAGACTTCATGTGTTTTGTTAACAATTCAACTATTTTAGTAGAGAGTCCAACTATTTGGTTGAAAAGTAACTTATTTTTAATTCATCCTTTTGGCTTGAAAATTAATTTTTTTTGTTCAAAAATGTTCTTTTTGATTTGAAAATGCATTTCTTCCGATAAAAAAAATCATATATTTTTGTCACAAATACAACTGTTTCGTTGAAAAATATGACTAAGAAATTTTTCTTAGTTGGAAATTTAATTCTTCTGTTGAAAATTCATATTTTTGGTTGAAAATTCAACTATTTTGTTAAAAAGTCATCTAATTTGTGGAGAACGCAATCTTTTTACTTGATATATTAGTGATTTTAAAGGCTTCCATTTGAATCGTACAAAAGGTGTTTTGCCCGAAATTGGAAACACTTTAGACCCTGATACTCAAAATTGTTACCTGAATTTCAGAATGGAGTCTCAAATCTAGATAAATTTTACTGACTTTAATCGAATCAATTTTATAAAATTGGTAAGGATATATGTGTCTTGAGGACACGAAGCGACCCAAGGATGACAGCTTTCTGCTTCCATCTCGCAAGTGCCTTGGCATATTTTTGGCACGCGCGTATGGCTTTAAGGTTACAAACCAGTGATAGTTCCGCACCTCTGAGAGCAGCTATCACAAGGATAATTACTCGCACCGAATATTTTGGGCACAATCGTTGCAGCTCTCTTTTAAGGTCTTGATATCACTCCTGTTTTTCTTTCTCCTTTGTAGTGATGTTGTATTCGGACGGAGGCAAGAAATCGATCACGAATATAGTTCGTTTCTCGAAGTCTTGGAGAACAATGTCAGGCCTCGAGTGCGCAATGGAGACTGCTGCCCGAAAATCGTAGTTCCAAAAAATTTGGCACTTCTCGTTTCGGATAATTTACTCTATATATACCTCGGAGCGTTCGACAGGGCAGGATCGCGACCAAAACCGTAAGAGCGACTAAGATGGTAATAAAGTACTCTTAGGGCCGCATTATGTGTTCCTGCGTGGGTCGGACATCCTGATAGTATGTGTTCTAGGTACTCAGCGTGTGCATGACACGCTCTGCACATATCACTGGGAACTTCTTGACATAATATGCGTACTCGGTATGCTAAGGTGGAAATGACACCATCCTGGCATGCGAAAATAAAACCCTCTGTACCTGAATTGAGTCCTGATGATTTGAAGAAAGCAAAAGATTGCTCCTTCGACAAGGGCTGTTTTTCTACATTTCTGTGAAAGTTTCCGTGCATATGCTTGTCGAGTAGCTCTTGGTGAAATTTTCCAAACTCTGCTTTCTTCCCCTCGGCTTTTAGACGTGAAGCATGTAGATGGAGCAATGCACTTTCCTCACTTCTGATGCTAAAATCCAGGCCAAGGATCTCGGCCGCTTGCTCCGCGGCTTTGTAAAGGAACGCTCCTTCGCCAATCATCTCGTGGTTCCTGACCATCTTTAGGAGAGGATCTCTGCCATTCAAAACGATGTAAGCTGTACATAGAACAATTCGGTTATGAAGACACTGGAGATTCAAAAGTCCTTGTCCGCCTTGACGGCGTGAAATGTATAATCACGGAACTGACGAATTGATATGCAAGCTTTTGTGCAAATGCATGATCTTACGTGTGGTGACATCAAGGGCCTTAAGCTCGTTCTTCGTTCATTGAACCATCCCAAATGAGTAGAGTAGAACCGGGACGGCAAGCATGTTAGTCGCTGATACCTTGTTCAACGCCGACAGATTGGAAGACTATATCTGTTGAAGAAGATGCTTGTATCTGCTTCATAGAGACTTCTTCACTGATGTTACGTCCTGAATGCACAAGCTCATGGTCCTTGGCAACGCCAGTAATCTTTCCTTTCTTTAGATGAATTTTGGCACACTTGTCCAAACCAAAGTCCATCCCAATCTCTCCTGTGTAGTTCTTGACGATATTAATAAAAGTTTGAAGTTTGCTTTTACCAGAGGCATAGATCTTCAGATCATCCATATAAAATACATGTGTGACCTTATGCTCGTGCTGATTAGTGTCGCCACAGAGGTATCCACGAGAATTTCGTAGTGCGAGAGATAGAGGCAGAAGTGTGATGCAAAAAAGCAAAGGGCTGATGGTATCACCTTGAAAGACGCCCCTCTGGAAGGTGACGTTGTTCGTTGTCAGATGATAATTCCTAGATGAGATGGAAAATCCAGTATTACAAAGACGCATCAATCTCTCTATGCATCTCACTATGTGTGGATGTACCTTCAAGCTTTCCAACAGACAGATGATAAGTCTATGAGAGGTTGAATCGGAAGCTTTCCGGGAGTCAATCCAGGCCATTGACAGGACGCGCTGATGGGCTGCAGCATCTTTACTATGTATCTATACGAAGCATGGAATTCTTCACTAGAATCTGATAGGGCCCCCATCAGTTTTTTCCAGACTGGATATTCTGATAAGGGCCCCTTCGGAACCCAACTTCAAATAGGGAAAGATGGGGAAATTTCTGCACGGGTAATGCTTAATCCTTTTTACATGAAGTTTTTATGAAATACCATCTCAGTTATTTTTATTTTCAAATTATAAGATTTGGGATGCAAGAAAAGTAACTTTTTGGGTAACTTGAAGGTACTTTATTTAGTAATTGTAACTAGTTACCTTTATTCGCTAAGTAACGTAACTGTAACTAGTTACTCAAAGAAAGTAACTTGTCCAACACTGCTAGATACCCTGTAGTTAGAAGTATATATTTATTGAAAAAAAGAATTATTAATGGAATCAGTAATCTACTCATATACAAGTATAATTGAATCATAAATGCTTATTGTCAGTAATAATCCGTCAAAAGACTAATAATGTACTTTAATCATGACTTCAAGTTAGTGTTCGAGAGTTGAAATTGTTGACTTATGAATTTGTAGTTAAAAATAAAAATCAACTTTTGCTAACCTTCTTTGCAGGTAGAAAAAACTATCATGAAATTTTAAATAGAACTTTTAATACATACTTCTATATCAGAAAAAATGTATTCAATTTATAACACACTGTAAAAAATGTATGTTGGAACTTTCTATTTAATGCATTGGAAGTTCATTTTCGAGACGTAAGGTAACTTTCCAACACATGATATTGTAATTTTCCAATACATGATATTGTAATTTTCCAATGCTGGTATTGTAATATTGTCATACATGTATTGTAATATAGCAGGCATGGAGAATCGAGCCCAAAACGCTAAGCTCAAGGAAGGCACAATGCTCATCTTACTTACATAGAGGGTGACTCATCGGCTAGACGGTTTAAAGTGAGTGTAAGGCCAAATTATAATGCCGTTCTTGTAAAGTGAAATTGCAATACTCGTATGGTAGACGGCGCGTATTCTTCGAAATTGCAATAGACGTATTGCAATTTTACCTTCTATTCGTATACAGTAAAAGGTGGTAAAATATTAAACAATTTTAACAGCTATTGGTGCCAAGTCTGAAAATGAACAAGCATAGCCTTTGAATAATTTGGAAGTTCTTTTTGACGAGAGTTACGGTGTTTCCTCGAACCGCTCTCGTGCGATAGAGGCCACGTCAGTCATTCGGTTCGTCATTATAGTCGTCACATATGTTCTGTATGTGTATGATATACGTCAAATTTTCCGATTGAGCGGGTCTTCGAGTGTGCCTATTATATTCCAACCGCCAAAAGCGTAGGTGACGTTTAGGGCAATTGCTTTGAGGAACAGGGGGTCAAATGTGCGATAGATGACAGCGAGGCGTGAGGGCAACTGTGTACGAAATTTAGGGTTCATATGGAGTAGGGATTTTGCCTTCCATCATCTCATTGTGGGTTCCCACGTTATATTCTTTCTAAGCCTACAATTGGCCTTTTTTTATAATTAATATTTGCATACGCTTTTTTATGTTTGTAAAATATTAACATGTCGTGAGAATGTAAATACTAAGATAGTTGTATAAATTAGGTTTTTCAACCATAGATTTTAAGTCACACTGCTAGAAATCCCTGCCCTAATTTTACGAAAGATGCGAGGGAGCGACCATTAATTATGTAAGGCTTTTTTTCTTTTTTTTTAAGTGGAGGGAAGGTCCAGAAAATCATACGAATTCTTACTTGGGGTGTGGGGGGGGGGGCAAATTCGAACACATTTTATACGTGAGTTTCCACTTTCTAATCATTTTTTTAAAATATGCTAATCGAAACCTGTTTTGGCTGCTGAAATTACTTTTTATGTACTATTGTACACATTACATCTTTATTTATTTTGTTCATTTTTCATTACGTGGTATTTTATATTGCATACCACCAATAATAAATTACAGAATTGAGGAGTTAACCATAGTTGAAATCTGGTGTACACACCATTCATCAAATCTCGATGAATCCCTGGAAATCTTTGAAATGCTTTAAAACCCTGTGAATTATTTTCAAAATTTGGTAAATCCCTTTAAATTTTTCGAATAATGGAAAAATTCCTTGAAATCCTTGAAATCTTCAAAATCCCATGAAAATTCCTACAAGCTTAAACCGTGACGTTAAAAGGCAAGTCGCGGGCCTCTCTGGCCCGGTAAAATTCAAATCCCTTTTATCAGTAAGAGTAAAGGAAAACCAAAGAAGTTATTTGATCGTGTTTATTCATAATTAATAGCATTTCACGTAATACAATGATATTTCTGTTTAAAGTTATTGATAAATGTGGACAAAAATTTGAAAGCGTTTACGCGAGAAAAATTATATGATACACGCGAGCAGTAGATGTATTTCAGGCAAAAAAAAATCCTTCAAAACATTAAAAAAAATATATGTGAAATCTGAAAATAATCTTTTTATCACGGTATTCATATTTGATGTTGCAATGAACAGCGGGTCTGCTAAGCCCGGCTAGCCTTTTTGTGTATGTAAAAAATATATACGTTTCCGTGGAGCACTTCACGGATGACATTTTCACAAATCCCTAATCTTTAAGTATTTAGACTTCACCAACAGAAATTTCCATGCACAAGCCCTTACTTCATATGTATACAACTCTTTGTAACTCGACAACCGTGACCCGCCGGTCCTGAGAGACTTTGAGGGTTAAAATCCACAACAATTCCTTAAAATCTCAAAAAAATGTGTGAAATCCTTGAAGTATAGTGAAATATAATGAGGAATTATAAGATCCCTTTAAATCTTTGGAATCCGTTTAAGATTCATTGTAATCTTTCAAATCTGTTGGAATGTTCTCGAATCTCTTGAAATCCCGTAATCTTTTAAGACATTGAAATTTCTCGTACTCCCTTCAAATTCTTCATCATATTTAGTATATGCTGTGGAATCATTTGAAATCTCTTAAAATCTTTTGAAATCCTGTGAAAGCGTCAAACCCTTTGAATCTCTTAAAATCCCTTAAAGTCCTTCGAAATGTTTGAACGCGTAAAAAAATAGTTGTTTAAGGTTTGAGTGACTGTTTATGAATCTTGTATCTATATCCAAGTTTTATGTGACTAGTCTTATACAATTTTAGTGACTTTTCATCAGATATGATTCACTTTTCAGCTACTATTCAATTAAAGTCACTGGAAATGTATAGGAATGTGTCATAATGTGACAAGACTATAGTCACATAAAACCCTATACTCAAGATTAATAGACCATTAAATCGTTTTTTAATTCCCGGAAATTTTTCTCAATTCCTTAAAATCCCTTGAAATCTCTGAAAATCGGTTGAAATGCAGTAACATCTCTTGAAATCTGTTCGAACTCCTTGAGGTCCCTTAAAAACTTCGGAAATCTATTGAAAATTGAGATTCTCCCTGAAATTGTACTGGATAATTTCTGCAAACTTTCGAAAAAAGTTTTAAATCATTTGAAACCTGTGAAACCGCTTGTAATATTTTGAAATCGTTTGAAATCTCGTTAATACTACAAATAATTTATACATTGTTGACATATTGAGTGAAAAATATAAAATATTACGTAAGAACAAGTGAGGGAGGGGAACAAAAATCTTACGAATCTTACGGTCTCAAATTTAAAAAATCATCCTTACGTGATCAATATACGTTCCCTAATGGACTTTTTGAATGCGTACAGTTATATTATTATTTTTGTTTTTTCATACTTTTTCTCGGATGAACCCGGTTTTTCGTCATAGCCACGGACTAAGTCAAGTGACTGATGAGATCAGGATGTTAAAAGTTATTTCAATACGTTGTTTGAAATCATTTACGATGATGTTGTAGGTACAAAATTAGAAGCATGATATAGTTGGCAGTTTGGCTTTGCCGCTTTCTTACAATGCGACAGGTGTTTAATAAAACCGCCTTTTGAGCTGCCGCCAGTACCCTACTGACTCCTAAATGTTCAAGATGTTCAGTGCATCTTGCGTGCACATTGCCTGTAGCCGAAATCACAATAGGATGAATAGATGCATGTTTCACATTCCTCCATATTGCCTTAACTTCATGCCTTAGCTCGCTATACTTATGAATCTTGGTTGTATAGGTTGCCTGCAAATTTCGGTTGAGCGGACAAGCAATGTCGATGATGTAGACTCTTCCACCTTTTTTCTCTCGCATCACGATGTCAGGTCGATTGGCTCGGATGTAATGATCCGTCTGGATAGTCACATCCCAATATAAGATGTAATCTTCATTTTCTAAAACTGACATTGGAATGTATCTATAGAAAGGCATCCATTCTGTTAAGAGTCCTAGGTTTAAGGCAAGTTGTTGATGTACAATGCCCGCCACATCATTATGTCTGTGCGTATATTCTCTTTGAGCCATTACGCGACAACCATCAATAATGTGCTCGATGGATTCGTTGGTATCTCCACATAATCGGCACCGGTCAACCACGTCTTGATGTAACACGTGTTTGCGATAATTCCTGGTGCTAACAACTCTATCCTGAATCGCAATGACGAATCCTTCCGTTTCTGGATACAGGAGTCCCTTTCTCAGCCAAATATTGGATGCCTCACTATCCACTTCATATTGATCTAGCGTTTTGGGGTGTTCGCTGTGGATGGCTTTCTGTCTCCATTGCGTTTCTAATTCCTCTATGGTTTGTGCCCTGATATTCAAGGCCTCCTCTGAGGACAAATTCAAGGGCGTGTAGTCAAGATCCGCTTTACAGATAGTGTTGTAAAGCGTAACATCTCGCTTGCTGTTAAAATAGTCTCGCAACTGTGTAACTTGTGACTCACACAGTTTTCTGACATCTACAATGCCTCTGCCCCCTCTATGTCGTGGTAGAACTACCCTTTCACTCGCCGAATTACGGTGGTGCATTCGATGTTTCGTCATTTCTACGCGGATGATTCTGTTTAATCGTTCGAGGTCAGTGTTCGACCATTTGATGAGCCCAAAGGAGTACGTGAGAACAGGGATGGCGTAGGTGTTGATTGCCCTGATCTTGTGTGCCGAGTTAAGAGAACTCTTCAGAACCAATCTGAGTCTTGTAGTGAAGGCAGTCGTTAGGCTTTTCTTAACTATCGTATGCTGAATACCCTTAGATTCAAGAATACCCAGGTATTTATATGACTCGCCCTC
Source organism: Andricus quercusramuli (assembly GCA_932178445.1). Taxonomy (NCBI): domain Eukaryota; kingdom Metazoa; phylum Arthropoda; class Insecta; order Hymenoptera; family Cynipidae; genus Andricus; species Andricus quercusramuli. The sequence goes on along the minus strand of CAKNXH010052020.1, from coordinate 28,183 downwards.
AGCCATTGCCTCAATGTCATTCCCGAAATCGTTGTCTATCTCTGCGGTCCCTAATTCTCCTCTGATTAAATGCACTGTTCGGCATTTATCTAGTCCAAACTCCATGTTGATATCATTGGAAAACTGCTTTGTAACATCAATCACTTGTTGCAATTTCTCGTCCGAACTAGCGTATAGCTTCAGGTCATCCATGTATAGAAGATGGGTCACTTGATGACCACCCTCATTATCATTTACTCGGAACCCATGAGACATGCTATTTAAAGTTTTGCTCAGTGGGTTCAACGCTAAACAGAACCATAATGCACTGAAGGAGTCTCCTTGGAATATACCCGTCTTAATGCGTATTGATCTAGTTATCCTCAGTTGTCCATGATCAAAATACTTGATTCTTGTACCCCATAGCATCATCGCACGACTTAGGAAGTCAATGATGCGTGGACAAATTTTGTATACTTTTAAGACTTCAAGCAAATAGTCATGTGGTACGGAAGGAAACGCTTGCTTGTAGTCAATGTATGCCATGTGCAAGTTCCTTTGGTGTTTACGAGCTTGCGTCATGGCAACAGCGTCTATGGTGACTAGATCTTTACTGCCTCGGGAGTTTTTACAACATCCTTTTTGTTCTTCTGTAAGGATTATTATTATTATTATTATACCATTAAGCCATTTCCCTTTCGGGGTAGGCGTGACTTGCTCGGTTGGAAAGTAGTGAAATAGGTATATAGGTATGAGGTAGATCGGTATATGGGTATAGGGTAGATGGGTATATAGGTGTTAGGTATAGATGATTTAGATTGATCTGGAGTTCTCGTGTTATTTATATAAATGACACGTTCACTCTGCAACACAGCTCCGACCCAGGTTGCTGATCAATCTCTCTAGCGATCACCCCAAGTGAGGAGCCTCACAAAATTGTTATGAATGGTTCCCCACTTGGGCCCATTAGTATCCAAGGTCTTTGTTTCAGGCATCATTCACTCTATTGTCACTCTGTTTATAAACTATTTGTCGCCACACATTTCTGTCCTGGCATACTACTCTATAATTCTGAAACTTGAAATTCGTTCGTTGCTTCTAGGAGTTTTTCGGTATAAGAAGAATGAAAATAGAACCGAAAGCTTCTACGATGACCATTTTTCGGGATTAGTCTGCTATACAGAAATACCACCCATCCGCTCAGTGGATAATAAAATCAATCTGTCGCTCGGATGCTGTGTAGGGGTTTTATTTTAAGCAAACCTAGCGAGAGGAGCGAAGGTCGTCGCTGATTAGCTCAGGTTATTCTGGATCGCGAAAGGACTGCTGAAGGATCCTGTAAGAGGTAATCGTAGTTTGTTCTCCGAGGGTTGAATTTTGATCCTCGGAACTTTTGTCGCGGCACGCACTACTTTCTCATTTCTTCAGACAGCTGAGGATGGCGTCGTAATTAGAACTACCTGATTAATCGTTATTTAGTTTTCAAAAAATTTTTAAGCGGCTTGCAAGTTCAGAAGAGAAAGTTGATCTGAAGTGAAAAAGCTGAAGTCCAGGAACTGTGACTTCCCAATAAATTTCAAAAATATAAAATTACACACTTTTCAGAAGGAATGAGAGACAAGGGGTTGACAACTTGGTTGATCGAGTGTAAATTTAATTCTGACTTCGAAGATACTTTAGCAAGTTTCAATGATTTCAGAAGATTTCACTGACTTCAGGAGATTTCAAGTGCCTGCGTCGAGTCTCAGTCGGCGAGCACCGCAGACGGCCAGAATCGCTGCTTAAGCGACTAAAATTCAGCGCAGACACGCTTGAACACTTTTAGTTGTATTTCGAGAACCCGTGAGATTATCTAAAGTTTTATTGGCCTAACTTGAAGATAGGACTTCAAAGACTAATTGGTATGAATTTGAGATTTTTGGTACATTTTTCCTAGGTCATGCCACAAGTTGAAGTCGAGGTACAAAATTCGAGAAATTCTTAAATTTTTGTCCTAAACTTCTCACGTAGTATATTCTCTCCGAAAGGTGAAGAACAAATTTATTAGAGTTCAATTGACGCGTAATTTAATAAGCTTTTCAAAGGTTTCGTAAAAAAGTTTCTCGTTCCATTTTTGAACGAGTAATCATGTTTCAAAGTCAACAATGGTTTTTAATAGTACTTTCGCTGATCGTACAGACAATTTCCGACAGTAGTGTACAACACTCACCCTTCGAATCTGCTTCGCCTCGCCATCGAGTTCGTCCTGGGCCTTCACACTCGCAGTGAGCAACCGCCCGTAAGGCCTCGTGTATCAAATAATATTTTTGTTCACATATTGCAATGCAAAACCTGAGATTGCCTACCGTTTACAGACATCGAATATAACCTCACTGACCCAACACGATGTAAATATAGTAGCCCTTTATGTCGCTAGATGGGACTAGTAGTAAAAGTGGTGGGCAAAATGTTTTGGTAACCATGGAGAGAATTTTGCTCACCGATGTTGGCAATTTTGCTCTTTGCCTTCGCGCACGATGCAGAGTCGACTATTTTCAATGTCTGTAAACGGTGGCCAAACGGGAGTTTTGCATGTATGTGTAAAGAAAAAAATGAAAATTAAAAAATGCCTAATAACACTAATGTCGATTCACGATTAAAACGAAAACTACACCTTATATCGAAAACTTTATGGAAACAAATGTTCAGGTCGTTCTTGTTTGAACAACTTTTGTCTATAATTTTTTTCCGTATCTTGTGTTGGTTTTCGAAAATTTCAATTCTGTTAATGTTTGATGTTATTTTTCACGGTTACTACAAAAACTACGCATTCTATGAAAAAATGCTTCAAGGCAAATTTGTAGATCACTTAAAAATAAACGACTTTGCTTCTCATTATTTTTTTTCACATCTAGTATAGTTTTCCTGTAGAATGGAATTTTTTATTTTTCAAAAAGCATTTCCGATGGATGAAACCAGAACCGTTGGTCAAAAATGGTTAGTTAACGAACTCGTCCTTTCTTTTCATGCCCTGAAACAGTGCGCTGGAGATCAATCCAATCTGACCAGTCTTTCGAAAGTTATCATACCTATAGATTACATACATATTACGTACATTCATACATCGATACACTCATTCGTGTAGGCAGACAGATACCTTCGTAAAAATAGTTTTTTCTGACTCAGGGGGACTCAAAACATGGAGATTTGATGAAAATCGACCTTCTCTTTAGGATGAGAATTTGAAAAGTAAAAATTTCTTGAAGCATCATTTTTTATTGATTATTACGTCGTTATATTAAAAAGTGTAAAAGATAATTTTGGGCGGACATTAAATTTGTTTTTGATAGTGACAGAAGAACGACGATATTTTGTGTTATGCGGCATGACCAAAAGAAAAATTTTTTAATTCTCTTACTTGAAAATTTATTTCATCTTTACTAAATGTGCAGAAACTTTGACTCACTCAACACTTACCTACTGTGATAAATTATTGAGAAGGTATTAGGAATTAATGTGACCACACTCTGAATTAAATGAAGATTACAAAAAATGTTAATTCTCAGAATTTTGCAAAAATCGATAATATTAGTTTTTTTTGTAATCCAGATAAAATTTCCGACTTTTAAAAATATTGCCAGATTTCAATAGTTTCAGTTTTTGTAGGACAAAATCTAATTTTTATAAAGCTCAAATAACTAAAATAATTTTTGAAATCTTTTCAAACTATCCTAGATTTTGTTCAAGATATAGAAACATTATCGCTCTCAAAATTTATCTAAAAAAAATTTAGAAGACTTCAGTAATTAATTCAGGGTCTGGTAATTTCATGGCTAGAATATATGAAATAACTGATTGTATCAATTCATGTTCATTGGTCGAATGTAAATAAATATAATATTTTAAATAAATAAAAAGTTGAAATAAAGAAAATTGTACTATTTGATTAAAAGATGAACTACTGTGTTAAAAAATGATATTTTCAGTTGAAGATTCATTACACTAGTTGCAAATTAATCTTCTTTATGAAAATTTAACTATTTTGTTTCAACTCCGTTCGTTTTCGTTTGAAACTTAATCTTGATAATTTAAAATTGAATGATTCTATTTTTGATTGGAAATAGATCTTTTCTAGTTAAAAATTCAACTATTTTGTTGAAAGTTCGGCTCTTTCAGTTGAATTCCACTGTTCTTGATTGAATATAAAAATGTTCTTTTTTTCTATTAAAATATCAATTAAAGGCTTATAGTAAAAGACTATAGATAACCAACAGAATCGAAATTTTTTATGAGGGCGACGAAACATTTTGTAAAATCGAAATAATCATTTAAAGTTAAAATAAAAGTCCACTCCTGAGCTGAGCTAGTGTTGCTCGTTGAAAATTATTATTTTGTTGATTAAAAATTGAAGTACTTGGTTGAAAGTTGAACTAATTACTGGAAAAATCTTTTTTTTTTTGTTAAAGATTCATAATTATAGTTGAAAACTCATGTGTATGATTGAAAATTCAACTATTTTGTTGAAAATTTGTTCTTTTTTTTTTGTTGAGAAATCATTTTTAAATCGAAATGTAGCTATTCGATTTTTTGTCGAAAAAAATCTTCTTAACTTGAAAATTTAACTATTTGTCTAAAATTTTATGTCTTTTGGTTGATAATTTGTTTTAATTGGTAGAAAATATTCTTGTTTGATAATTCGTCTGTTTTTTTTCGAAAATTAATGTTGAATCAAAATTTAACTGTTCCATTCTCAGTGGAAAATTTAGCTTCTTTAGTTTTAAATTCAATTCTTCAATTGAAGGATGAAGTGCTTTGTTAGAAGTACATACTTTGCATTAATTATTTATAATTTTAGTTGAAAATGCAAGTTTTCCGTTGTAAATTCTTGTTGTTTGGTAGAAAATTAATTTTCTTGGTTAAAAATGATTATTGTTTGGTGACAAATCAACTACTTGTTGAATGTTCAACTAATTTGCTAAAAACTATTTTTTTTTGTTCGAAGATTCATTATTTTACTTGAAAATTTATCCCTTCTGTTGAAAATTCAACTTTTTTTGTTGAAAATACATTCTTTCTGTTGGAAATCGATTTTGTGTGTCGTTGAAAATGTAACTATTTTGTTGAAAATGCGTTGTTTTTTATTGTTGAAGATTTTTTCACTGGAAATTCGACTATTCCTAGTATTGCATTTGTCGTTGAAAATTCATCTTTCTTTATTGAAAATTTTACTACTTGATGAACATCCATAATTCCTGTTGAAAAGTCATATTTTTTGTTCATAATTTAACTATTTTGATGGAAATTAATTTTGTTCTTTGATAATTCAAATATTCTATTTTTGGCTGAGAATTGACCTTTGTTAGTTAAATATTAAACAGATTGGATCATTTAGAATTACTTTAGTGAACCAAATTGACTGATTTGAACGTTCACTTTTAAATGATGTCAATCATCGAATCCGCATTATTTGAATCAGGTAAAATTTACTTCGAATCAGTCATTTTTGACTGATTCAAATTTAAAGTGTTCACATAACATAAAATCTTGAACCTTTGCCCTCTAACTGTGACCCCTAAACATATCATCTCTGACTGACCTTTGCTCTCAGCTGGATAGATTTCTGAACCCCGTTTTTTTTTTAATAGTTTCAAAAGTCGTGTTTGCGTCGGCAGAATATTGCCATTCCATTGTAGAGAATTTTCCAACAGGAAAAAGAATGTAGATACAAATCATAGAAAAGCTAGAAAATAAGAACCTTTTATCTCCAATAAGTTCCAAATTCTCGTAATTTTAAAGAACATTGTTGTTTTCGATGTTCAGCAAAAAAGCACTACCTTTCAAAAAGCACTGTGCACTTTTGTAACCATCAACTTTATGGAAAAACATGTCACAGCTGAGTAAATGTAGACTCAATTTGCAGTAATTCTGAAAAACAATGTCTTATCTTCAATAACGGCCAAAAGTACTAAAAACATGCGATGAAAAGATTTTGTTAGAGACAATTTCCAGTTTTCAGTAAAAAATGTAATAATAAAATGTTGGAATGTATTAGAGATAGAACATTGTTTTTATTGAGAATGACTACAAACTGAGTCTATTTTTATTTGGATGTGGCATACTTTTCCATAAAGTTGATGGGTTCTAAGGTACACAGCGGTTTTTAGAAGGTATAGTGATTTTTCGCTCATAATCGAAAACAATAGTGTTTTTTGAAATTACGAGAATTGGGAACCTATTTGAGATGAGAGATTTTTATTTTTCACTTTTTTCTACGGTTTACTCTACAATAAAATGGAAAAGTTCTATCTACGCAAACACGACTTTTGCAACTATTTAAAAAAAACCGGGTTCGGCAGTCGATTCGGCCGAGATATTTTAAAGACTCAATAAGGAATCTGAAACTTTTCCTCTGACCTTAATGGTTCAAAAAACTTTGAATATTTATGGTGTATCTTATAATTGATGTGAACCTTATAATATTAATACTATAACTACAAATTCAAAAGAATAAAGTTGAAATAACTTTCTCACCAACGATTCATTATCTTTTATTTTGCTTCAAGTAGAATAGACACTTGAATTATTTAATTTTTGAATTCCACGTAACTCTTTCGTTTCATACACCCTTCCCTTGCCGTGATTTTGAAATGATAAATAAATAAGTGCACGCGTTCAGCAATCGTTCCCACCAGTTTTTCAATCCGAGGGGTGACACTTCACCATTCACCCTTCACTTTGACTAGCCTCTGTTGCTTTAAAATAATTTTAAAATATCTAGCAAACACTCGACTGTCACAGGATCATATTTGAACACATTGAAGAAAAGTAAAGTATTGCAGTAAAGCTGCCGAGTATTGTATAAGGGAAAATGAAAATCGAATCAGCTGATAGCAAAAGCAGTTCGCTCTGGGAAACAATACGCGTGCTTTGTGCTGATAAATATAACGTAACAAGTTGGGTGGGATAAGGCCGTCATCCTGAAGGGATCAACGCGTCCTCGCTACCGATTCTGGCCCAGAGACTTTTCTCTCAGCAGTATACAGTATAGACTTGCGCCCCAAGAAACTCGAATGTAATAAACAGGGTAGGAAACGCTGAACGTAACCAACCATCCGTCCTTATCCATAAAGCTCCTTTCTATTGTATTTTATTTTCCGAAGAAATGGAAGTCAGGTATTTCACGAAAGATCTACTCCTAACAAGCAAACTCCAAACGTTGCTTGTTATTTCAACACTATTTTGACGCACGCAAAAGCATCATTCAACATGTTAAAAATAACGGAAAAAAGCATCAGGCAGAGAACAGATTTTTTAAATTTACATTCGAGGAGTTAGCCATTCAGTTCTTAAAATTTCAAAGGATTTTAAGTTAGTGAAAAGATTTTAAACGATTTGAAGACATTTCGAAAAATTTCCCAATATTTTAAGAGATTTGCGGAAGATTTCAAAGTTCTTTTAGATCATTTTTACCCATGTGGAAAAACCTTCTGGTAATCTGATGTCGAATCAGGCGCAGAGCTGGCACTGGTAAGCCTTTCATTACGTACAAATTTCTAAGTGTAAATCAGCCAAATTGTTTCACCATTTTCGAAAAATTGTCAGGGTGTCTAAAATTATACAAAATAAGAAATTAACATGATTAAAATAATTCCTTTTCTCATTATTGTTTCGACAAACTAGTCTGGCCCAGATCTGGCACTGATCCGCCTCCCATAACATGCATGTCAGAAAAAGGTACAGGATAATTAGAACGACCAAAAAAAGTTATATTCTCCAAACAATTATTTTTTCAATTATATCAAGTTCTTGGAAGGTAGGGTAAGTCGTTTTCGTTTGTGACTGAACTTTCGTCGCTTATTCTCTTCATAATAAAATTTTCTTTTCATCTTGGGTGTATTATCTTTGATTATTTTTAAAGAGGCAGACTTTTAATATAGGTCCAACCCTACAAATAGGCTTTTTATTTCTTTCAATGATATAACTAGATGCAAATAAAGATTTGATTCTTACAGACTTTCGAAACAAGAACGGGCAAATGAATTTTATATCAATTTCGCGGAGATGGGAGATTAGAGCACTGTTTGAATACGTTTTTGCAATGCCTGCTTTATCCTTCTGCCGCCCGTGAGCCATAGTCATCCAGTCGTTATTTGTTATAATAACGCGCTGAACCACTAGGACCACCTTCTGTTCCGTTTTCTATTTTCATTTTACTCACTGTTACTAAATCGCGTAGAGACTAGGCTGCTTTTTACACTCGAATTAAAAGAGATTGAGTTTAACTTTGCTGGTCGGCGTAAGGCTTTTTGAATTTTGTACGTCATTCGTTATTTATTATAATAATATGCTGAACCACTGACACCATCTTTCATTTTACTCGCTGTTACTAAATCACGTAGAGACTAGGCTGCTTTTCACACTCGAATTAAAAGAGATTGACCTTAACTTCACTTTGCCAGCAAAATATTCTATTTCTAATTGTACGTTCATCTTGTCGTTGTTACGTTTTTCGTCGCCACGAGAAGGTCAGTACGAATAGCGGATTAGCCTGAAAAGGCTGAAGCACGAACGGGCAGGGAGGAAAGGCATGTTAATTGCATTTTCATCAAACTACTTGTCAATGCTCGTTGGTACGAATTGCATTTAAAGTGGGATATTTTTGTTGAATAAGATATTTTCATATGAGGTGGACGGCAAGACTGCGGGAACAGAAAACTGATGACTATGAATTTCCAGCCTCGCCATTTCTTACGAAGCGCAGTTGCAGGAAATTACCTTTCGAAAATTTCTAGTTCTCTTTAAGAAATAATTTCACTTGATCTTCGCACATCATCAATTCATATTTATATTAAATATAATTTTATTTGTATTCTTAGTTTGAATCTTTTTTTAGAGTTCAATGCGTCAAGAAAAGAGGTTCAAGTCAGACTTTAACTGGGTTGTAATGTGGCAGAGTGAAGTTTACAGTAGGAGGGGATAGTGCAAACCACCGTGCAGTCGCGTAACAGCGTGCGAAGCCCATGAGCCATGGATGAGTCCCATCAATGAGTCCCATCAAGGCAAGACCTAGTTACAACCTATGGACGGTACACAAATTTTCTCGATCGTGATTCAAAAAAATCATAACGTTGAGGTTAACTGGGGTATTGTGTTTCAAGGAATACAAGGTCTTCTCCTAGCCCTAAAATGCGACATAAAGACCACTTGTCGGATGGCTGATTCCGGAAATTTCTTGGGATGACTCCCTTAAAATAAAATGGCGGGAAATCTATCAAAAATCTTCCGGGGTGGCGATATCGCTATCACCCTTTGCCATGGAAGAATAGATGTTCCTCCCATTGAACTTCGAGCCCAAATTATTTCCGAATACCACGAAAGTTTGATAGGCGGCCATAAAGGCATAACAAAATCCATAAACGAATAAGGGAGAGGTACAATTGCCGAAATAGGTGGACTGCCATTTTGTAGATATATCCAATTCTTTTTGTATTGTTTTCTGACTTTTTACCATCTATTACAGCAAATCATAATGCATTTATCATGTGAGGTTTCCATATGGTAATACAAAAATTATTTTATATTTTTTAACTACGGCGCATCACTCCGATAAGTTCGAGGAAAAAACATGTTCATCTAGGAGATAAAGAGATTTTTTTGTAAAAATATGATTGTCGCACGTCGAAAACATCACCTTGAAAAAAATTCAAACATTTTTCCTACCGGCACCTGGGTAGCAGTGTAATACAAAGTCACTCTGCATCGCACTCTGCTCGCACTTTAGATCTTTTCGCTACAATTGCATTTCTTTCCTTTTTTTATTATGTTTAAGATAAAAATCTTCTCTTCATTCGAGCCGCCCTAGTTCCTGGGGACAGAAACAAAAATTCCGGTGTAGTTTGTTACGTGCAAACCATGTGCCACAAAAAAGAAACAACTATTTAATTCTGGATTCTCAAATAATATTCAAATATTCTTTTAGAGTCAAGAATCAATTATTCTGTGGCTTGTGTAAAATTCTGAGCCAATGCAAGGAACCTGAATATGTATCGCGGAGATCATTAACAGGATTAAAACTGCAAGAAGCATAGAATAAGAGTATATAAGAAGAATGCTCCTTCTCTCTCTTTTTTTTCTTACAGTATTTTTTTCTGACATTTTCGCGGGGTCAATCGCTCCTCAACCCATGCTTACGAGTATGTGAGAAAGGTGAACCTCGATAGTTCATAGCGATTTGCTCAAATTCTACATTTTCCCTGCTCCTATCATCAACGTCTCACTCCCCGCACCATAACTGAGGTGTCGATCTCAAACTTGCGTAGCCTGACGGCTACAAGTGCTGACCAAACGTCCAAACAAAACCACGTGCTTTTAAGAGGCTGTGACTCTGAACGTCTAATTATATTATTCCTTTTCTATAATAGAAATATGAAGAAAAGTTTGAAATAATATATATTGGCGGTTAGGTTTTAGTTGAAAGTTTTGACCTGCAATCATGAAGATTTCGAATACAATTTTAAACAAGAGCCCCACGGTGATTTCTCCATACATAAATTCCATGTAATAGCCTTAAGTTTGCAGAAATCCCTACCCTAAACGACCGCTATAGAACCAACAAGGTGCAACGATCGAAAAATATAAATTTGCAGTATGACGAGCTTTTTGAAGCTGACAAGAAGTCTTTGAAAGGATCCTTGCTAATGTGATCATTTAACGCCCGCCCGTTCTGGGTACACAGGTACTTTTGCGACGACTCTTACGGTGTGCCTGCTCCCAAGATAGTCTCTTAAAAAGGAGTGATTTGCTTAAGGAAAGGGATAGTGTAAAACACCGAGATTGAAATCAAATTCTTGTCTCAACTAGAGCTTGCGAAACTCTGTCGAAAATACGTAAAGGTAGTGATTCTCGACCCCATAAGAGAGTCCTTTCGGAACCTCGAGGGTTAAATTTCAGAGGTTGAAACCCCTCACCAAAAATTGAAAGATTTTAGTGAAAGCCGCTTTATTTGGCCTTTCATAGACGGTGCCACGAAAAGAGCAAACGAAAACGAGAGACCAGCTATTTAGTTAGTGATTTTAATTTTCGTTAAGAGGCAGTTCTTTCAAGATAATCAAATAGTAGACGCAACATTTCACAGAAAAAACAGAAGTGAATTTTTATTGCGGGCAATTTTAAAGTAGATAAAGTTGGATTTGTTCGCATAGAAATAAAACAAGATTCAATAGAGTGAACATGGTAACCATTTCCCATGCGGTGAGTACATTTTAACACGTTAAGTTAATTTTTGTTGCAGGTGAAGATTATTCTGAAATCGCTGTAAAGATTACATTTCGTTTTTTCAGTGTTACTGGGATGATATAATCGCTCTTTTAGTGATTTTGGATTAAGAAAAAAACTATAAGGTCCCGATGTTTTTAAATTTTTCTGAAAGTAATCGTCAGTAACCTCGCTTTGAGATTATTTTGTATAGCTTCGCGAATCTTCGTCTCGAAGAAAATCGTCTTCTTCCATTTCGTTAACGACGTTCGTAAGCAGGGAACCGTAAAAAGTAAATTAAATGAGAATTAAATACAAATAAAACCGCTCGGCCAAGTAATTGGTTGGCCTGTTCGTCGGCCATGAGTATCTCAGATCCTTTGGTCCCATTATTTCTGCCTCTCGTTTCCTTCCTCGCCTCTAACGTACCTACCCTCAATGTATACAACCCCACAATGTCAACCTCTATACCGGAAAAAGAAAATCAATCTGGTTCAATTGCAAAGCTATGCCAAGTAATCCGCAGAAAAATTGACTTCTTCATAGGATCAGATTCCTCGGTCACGATCGATTACTTGGAAAAAGCACTTTTGCTAACATAAAAAATCTCCAGTCAGTTCCCAATAAAGGGGTTGTCACAGCATATTAGGTTGCGGATCGAAATGTTACTAAGTTATTATAGATATTCTATGAAACCAGTGTTATATTCTCTAGGTAACACTAACGGTGAAAAGATGCGTATATATACTTCAGAATTTTCTTAATTAATATCACTTTAAATTTTTTTCTAAATCTTTACTAAAAAGTTGGTAAAAAATTATTCAAAATTGTCACTAATTCAATCAAGAAAAGTACTTTTGTTAACTAATATATCTAATATCAGCTGACGTCGGTTAGGCCCATTGAAGTTTGTATTTTGTTTAAATAATTTAATTGTATTATTGTTGAATTGATCATGTGATTGGGAAGAGGGCTTCATTACCCTTACTCATTATCAGTGAGGGCACGAAAACTCAAATATTTTATATAATATTGACCGAAGTAAAGCTGAAATGACAATATATAATTATATACTTACACCCACTGTGCTGTATGGTAGCGAGACCTGGACATACCAAGAAGGTAAAATAAAAAAATAAAAAATAATACAGTAAAATTAATGCAGTTGGCATGCAATACCTGCGCATGGTGTGCAGTAAAATGCTAATGGACAAAGTTAGAAACTTATAAATCCTCAAAGAATTTGGTTAAGATGAGACTTTATTTAACAAGAGTGAAAGAAACATGTTGAGATGGTTTGGTCATGTTGAAAGAATGAAAGATGAACGACTGACGAAACAAATGTATCGAGGTAATGTAAGTAGTAGCGTACATAGAAGCAGACCGAGGAAAGAGTGGTTGGAATGTGTGAATGAGAGAGAATCTATACCCCTCCCCTCCGCTTCTTTTCTCACCTAGTAAGTCTCGCTTACCCCAAAAAGGATATGTCCTAATGGTAATAATAATAATGATGATGAAGTATAACTTTGTAATTTCGTATCTTAATCACCCATATAGAGCCTTCCTGAATTAAGTCTGCGAGGCTAATTTCAGAAAATAATTTTTTTCTTTTTTCCATTTCGTTCACTTGAACAACTTCAGGAACATCAAATTTTTTAATTCTTTGTATTCTTTTAATTCTTTGGATGCTTTTTAATGAAGTTGTACATCAAAGTAACGAGTAGCCAACCTCTCGAAGGAATAGGTGTAATAGTTTCAAAAAGTACTTTGCAAGAAGATGATGTTCTACCCCGCGCAATCATGATCGGATTAGGTAAACCTATAGGTATAATACTGGAGGGTTAGATTCGTTAGGGGGTCAAATGGGGCAAGATAGCGAACGATCTAGTCACCAACAAGATGCATACATAGACAAGCAAAATTGTTATGTAGTGGTAGGCACGGGGTGAGACGTAAATGATATTCCATGAGGAGCATATGCGGCAGAGATAGGTCCACAAGTTAGGCAGCACGCTGGCAGCAGGGTGCTAGTTTATTGCAAACACGGATTACCCGGTAATGGGACACTCTGCCCCTTTGCCGAGTAGCGTGCGTTCTGCTGTGCACTGACTCACTCTCGGCAACCAAAACGAGGGAGAGTTCACGGGACCGAAAGATATCTAATCGGGACCTAGAGCAATACACCTTCTATAGATATATATCACTTGGCTCCCTCCGGCAGATCAGCTTCCATCATCTAGATACCATCTCTGGTACCAATTTGTCAACACGATCAGATAATCTTATATTATTATATTATGATGCGTGCACAATCTAGTACTGATAATTTAATCACTCTAGTTGGTATGGCAATTTCAAGCTTCCAAACGCTCTATGGAACTTCAAAAAGAATCAAAAGAATATTTAACGGAAAAAAGTAACCAGATATCCCTACATATTTTCGAATATAATTTTTCATAATACGGGGCCATTAAAGTGTGCTTGATTTCTTAAAGCAATCGACATGGAATATGTATAAGAGTTTTTATATAAATATTGTTTTTTGTTCATTTATGAAAGTAACTTTATAATGGCATAAATGATAGCTCAATACTACAAGTTTCTAAAGATTCAATTAATATTTTCAATTCAGAAAGCTTTGACAAATTATTACAGGATATTCTTAATCATTTTATTTGTCACCGTTGAATAATTGGACAAATAAATAATACTAAAACCATAATCAATCACTTCTTGAATTTGTTCACAAAATTGTTGAATTTGCAACCAAAAAGTAAGACTTTTTAACCAAGTTATTGAATTTTACTCAACTTTTGATGAGTTTGTTAGTGGTAGCATTATACGACGATATTCAATTAAAAACAGAAGCAATGAAAAACACCAATTTGAAAAAATTGTCTGCATTGCGTTGTTTATGAAGATTGAATATAATAATTGTGAAACTGGTTAGCTAATAAAGTAATTTTTTATTTTTAAACTTAAATTTCCAGCTTGCTTCGAAAACTCCCTGTTCCAAATCTGATTTATAATTCTTTTGAAAAATTCCCAGTTCCAATCCAGAATCCTAAATCTTTTAAAAAAAGACCCTACTCCAACCCAAAACTAGAATTTTTTTGAAAAAAATCCTTGTTCCAATCCAGAATTTAAATCCTCTTCGAAAATTTCCAGTTCTAGCCCAGAATTATAATTCTTATGAAACATTCCCTGTTCCAATCCAGAATTCTAAATCTTTTTGCAAAAATACCCTGCTTCGACCCAGAACTATAATTCTTTTGAAAAAATCCCTGTTCCAATCCAGAATTTAAATCCTTCTCGAAAATTTCCAGTTCTAGCCCAGACTTATAATTCTTTTGAAAAATTCCTTGTTCTGGTGCAGAATTTTCATTCTTTTCCTCACATGAATTCTAGTTTGGAACACTTTCTATGTTCTTCAGGTTGATCCGGAAAATGAACCTAATGACTGACTGCTGAAAGACTTCTACGGAAAGTTTGATCTGGAAGGTGTCGCAATTTCTAGCAATCTGAAGAATGTAACGAGTGGTCAAAAGAATGCTAGACATCGGGCCGAGGTCCTTTATCGTGTTTTTGGTACTTTTGAAATTTTGTAGAATTTATGTAAAAATTTTATAGAAAGTATATTAGAAGAGCCTAAATTCAAAACAAATTTCCTGAAAATTCCAAGAGTTTTCCAGGTATCTCTGGATCTTTTGCAGGTACAATTTTTCTTAACTGAAATATTCAGTATCGCACTTTTTAAAGCCATTCTGACCTGCACCCCTTAAAATCATTACATATACTTGAATTGTCCCATTTATTAGTTCATTATCAATAACTTTTTTCAGTGCTTATAAATATGAAAATGTGTAGAAATGTTACTTTTTGTATGTAAAATTAAGTAAAAATTTGTTGACTGTCTGAAGGTAACTTTATAGTAGTACACGTATTTTCTTAATGGTACAAATAAATAAATGAATAAATAAGTAAATAAATATATATATATATATGTATATTATATATACATACATACATATTCCTGAGATTAGGGGAAATGATAAAAAGAAGGTTGATTTGAATACGTTTTGATGCAGTACTATAAATTTACCTTTGCAAATGAAAGCACATAGTTATTTAATATCACCATCATTAAACCAAATTTGAACAATCTCAAAAAACTTCACTGATTTTAATAAAAATTCCCGGACTTTTCCCTGACTTTCCATAATTAACAATATTCCCTGGTATTTTCAGGTTTTCCAGGTTTTTAAGGTGAGTAAAAAGTCCTAATTATATAATCTATTCGGGGGTTATTACCATTAAAGGCGAAAATTCCAGAGCACCATATTTTATTAGTGATCCAAGGCTTCAACAAACATCTTGCAATAAATCACAAATGAAAAAAAAAGAGGTCATCAGTACATATTGCAGCTTTCCCATCAGCACACTTTGTATGCACCTACCAAAATATACGAACAAATACTCTTTTAAAATTGCGACTTATACCAATTTTACTATTATGTAATTTGCCCTTTTTTGAAATTTCGAATAAATTAACAATCACTAATTGTAAGTATCAGTTTCTTGCACTTTTATATAAAGCAATTGATTAGATATTATAAAAAGTTCCATCAACTTTTCGGCTATATCCAGCGTTTGTCTGATCCATGTGGGGACCATCAATCGCTAATTTCAAACTACTTGGATGGATTTTTCGCATCCCGTCTCTTTTTCTTTCAGTTCCCGAAGAAGCTCGTTTTTCAGAATATCTTTTCGATTCTTCTCTTGTGTGACTAGTCGTCGGTCTTGTATGACTATTTGCATATTTCATTTGTCTAATTGTGCGTTTTTCTTGATCACTAGCATGTATCAAGGGATGTCCAAGAGCCGCTGGTGCCTTTGAGAACGTCTATAACATTTAAATTTGTGATTTAGGTTTCTTTTATCATTAATGAACAATTTAAAAAAAAGTGTTAAACGACAAAATTTTCCAATTAATCCTCATATTTAAAGCTAGACAAGTAGCGAAAGTGGAATTTTTAGGGAAAGACACAAATCTTTCTATTCTTTCAAGTTTAGATTTATAAAGTCACTGAAGTGGCTCACTGAACTGTGGACAAATTAATTCGAGGTAAATAATTAGCTAGAAATAAAAATGGCATATTTTACCAATATTTCTCTTAGCTTATATTCATGAAAATGTTACTATCAATTTTTTTGTACATAAGGAAAACTTTTATAAAAATGAAAATAAAATAAAAAACTGGCACGGTTCTATGACTAAACGGCCAGCCCAATCGTATTCCGCTTCCAAAAATTATGAAAAATGATGTAGAATGCTTTATCAACTTTTTCACGAGAAGGAAACAGGTCATTATTTCAAGTTAGAGCATACAAGGTTAAGTTGGTTAAGTAGTAGCATCATACCATTGCGTGATTTTGTATGATTATTACTTATCATAAGAGCAACCGTCAATAAAGATAGCATTCAGCAGGTTTATAATTTTAGGTATCAACTAGATTTTACCCAGCCAGATTTATATATCTACAACTCTTATGAATACATAATTTTTTTCTGGCTGGTTTCTAATTCGTAATTACTTAAAAATTTAGTCAAGATCTGATTACGATTAGTCTTATATTGAGTGGACAAACCTTGATTTGATTACGAAGGACTCGCCACGTTTCTCTTCCAAGAGTTTCAGGTTGAATATGAGTATACATTTTTGGTAAAAATGAATCGTTACAGTGCTCATACACAGAAGAAAGAGCATAATCGAGAGCATCTGTGGGAACCTGCATATTTGTTAAATAATAATAGTGTGTTATTACTATAGAGAATTATAATGGAAATGAAAGATTTATATTTATTCAATGAATATGACTTGAAAAATAAATAAAAACCTTTTACAGCATAACTTGTATTTATATTTCAAAATTTACTTGTGGCCTATATAAGCGAGAGTCCTTTCTGACGCTGTTCAAGGTGTGATGAGCAAAAAGTCGTTCATGGGGTTGCAATCTAGTGTACCATCTTCTGTCGCTGGCTGAAATATTTTTGCCTAAATATGGTCCATCTGGCATCCAATTTCCTTCACGAGAAACATCAGGTACCGGATAAGGGTTGCGAACCATCGTCACCATCGTTGCCATATTTTCAAACTATATACTGTGGGAGTCAAAAAGTAACTTGTTACAAATGATTAACAGTCGTTAGAACTTGCTAAAAAGAAACTGTTTATATGTGTAAGATATTTTAGCTTGGAACATTAATGAAGGTTGTATTTTTAACATTGTAAAATGGATTATGACAGACATATGTGTGAAGTGAGAAGTGATCGATTTTATCCATTTTTTCGATACCTTAACATTAACAATTATTAACGATTATTTGAAGACTTTAATTATTATTATTCTGGAATACAATAATATACTTCAAGGAAATAAAAGAAAGATATTTAAAAGCAGCTGGACGCATTTTTTAATCCTTTTGCAAAATCAACAAATTATCATCAATGATGGATTTTAATAAGAATTTTGCTAAGAACATGGACACTTTAAAAGTTGTTTAATTTGAGAGCTTTTTCTTTTAAATTTCTATTAAGTTCAATTATGTTTGAAAGTAAGAGCTCTAAACATTTCTCTTTATATATTGTATGACTTTTTTTATTTAACGGCTCTTAACTGGAGGTTCTTCAAAAGTTCGAGTTTCCCGCAAATGAAATTACTTTAACATTTGAAAGTTGTCTTATGAAGATTTCAAATCAGTCAGTTTTAAATATTTTCAGATGGAAGTGGTTTTTTTCTTTTTTGAACTTCTATCTTTCAGAGAATTAACTCTTCACCCGTGTAGAAATTGCCAAATATTTGCCCAATTACAAGTTTGGCCCCAACTTGGAAAATTATTTCATGGCTACAACAGGGTTAATATCTTGAATCTAGTTTAAACCAACTCTGTTTCATAGCTCTTGATTGCAGCGCCATGAACTTGGCTGTGCATTTGTTTTCAGTCGGGCTCCATATTTAACCTCTTGAACACAAGTAGATGACAAGTAGGTTGGTTTGAGGTTATATTGGCGAGATTTTTTGTGATTTTCCCTGTATCAATTATTAAAGTGTGATTCAAATCATTAAAAATGCCGAAAGTGAAAAGCACTCGTCGCGTTCGAGACATCGAGCATTTTCCAACATTCCAAGATTCCAGAACGAAAACGAAAGTAAGTAAATAAATCATAAGTTATTTATGTTTATCACGCAATTAAGTCAAACCTAAAAAAAATTGAAATTAATGACAATATATTGTTATAGTTTAACTTGAACTTCAATTCAAAATTTCTCATTTTTTCATTTTACAGGAGCTGTTCGTGAAAAATATAAGTTCACTGAGGATGAAGTCTTTCCTCATTTCGGAACGGTCTACACTAATTCCAAAGATTTGGATGGCAATCGAAAGATGAGGCGGTCGACGAATAATCCGGTTCAGGAATACGATTTTTCTTGAAATGTTCAGCTACTTGGAATGTTTCTTTTGAATAAACAATTCTACCTTTATAAATTGTTTACTCATTTTTTAAATTCTAAAAACAATTTTTTATTTTAGTGTGGCTGAGACTAGAAAAATTAATGAAGCCAAGTTGGGGCCAAGTCGGTCGGTAAGTTAGGCTCTGGCCGGGTTGAGCGTTTCATTTGTGGTTTGGTCCTGTCTAAATTCCCAAATTGGGGCCAAGTTTTTCCTATTTTGGGCCCAGCTAGCGCCATGACAATTTTTCCACACGGGCATTGACTGAAAACCTTCAAAGTACATACGATTTTCAAAATAGAATGAAGGTGCCTGCAGTTTAAAATTTTCTAAATTTTTGTTCGTTACAAATTTGAATAATTCTAAAATTTAATTAATATAACGGGTTAGTCTACCCCAAACTATTTCCCCCTTATAATTCTTAGCCTTGAAAATGGTAATGAATGGCAATTTTTAATTAATTTTTTTCTCTCAAATTGAAAACCGGTTTTCTAGTTTCATTATGGAATATCCTTATTGGAAATTCTGAAAAAGAAAATGTTGCATTATTCTTCTGACAATATTGTTATTTGAATTGTTACGTAGGTATATTTTTCTCACAATTCTTGTACTTCTTTTGGACATTCACTCAAAACTTTCCATTTTGTATCAAAATGTGACTATAATTAAATTCATTGAAGAAACGCCTTTCTAGTTAACAATGATTAATAATTCTGCTGTGAATTACGTATTTTGCCACTGATGATTAATAAAGATGCTTCCTAAAACAATGTGTTAACGACTTGACACAATAAGTAACTTTGTCCTAATTCCGATTTATAGAGTACGTAAGTTCAACCGGAAATTTCAACATCAGTTCATAGTGACTTCTTTCATGGTGCTTCATCCCGGAAACTGAAATTTCACTCCCTTAAGTATGCTATTGATGATAAACCGTATTCGAATAAGAGGAACTGATTAGTGCAATATCTAATTTCAATTCCTTCCAGTAGTATATTAAGAAACGCCGAAGAAAACCATTAAATAGTATAATATATTATAATATATTAAAATATATGAGTGAAAATCAAAAAGTTAGAATCATTCAATACAATTTTTTCTGTAAAAACATTTCAGAGCAACATGAAACCTTTTTTCCTATCCAAATTGATCACAATAAGGGTGAAAATAATAATAAACAGGACCAAGGCCTGGGCCCTTATTTACAATTACTATTTTTTTAAATTGAATGGTAAATATTTTATTTAAGTCATTAAAAATATATTTTTTTTTTTTAAATAATAATTAGGTTTGCTTTAGGGGCCTTCACATAGGTGAATTAAAGTTTTTGTTTGTTTTTATTCATAACATAATTATTAAAGCAAGTCATTTCAAGGTTATTGAACATTATTTTAAAATTAAAAGATAATGGTATTATCGATTATTTTTCTTCTTACAACGAACTTCACTTAATGAAGATAAAATTGTGTCACCGGATGACAAGATTATTCAACCAATTTTTATTATTTCAAAGTATATTTTTACGCAAAAGAAACTAAGAATCAAGTGTTTTGCAGGTAGGAATTGATGTTTTGATCAATATTTTCTTTATGAACTCATCTTCAAAACATGTTTTTTTTCTAATAATTAACCCGTGTTACCGGATGACACAAAATTGTATCCGATTTTTTTCGGGCATACAAATTGGTTATTTTTGTCGACTAAAGACAATTCAAGTGTAATGAAATTTTCACAAGTTTGAGTATAATTCAACAATCTCCCAATTTCAATGTGGAGATTTCAATGTGGAGATTGAATTCTCAAGGTTAAGCCATAAAATTAATGAAAAACTGTTTTGTTCCCAGATGACATGCAAACTCGTGGATATTTGAAACGTGATTGTAACTCTGAAATTATAATTATGGAAGTGGGGAAAAAGCTTTATTTTGTGATTCTGAAATTCATTCCGAAAAATACGTGTATTTAACAATCAGATCTTAAGCTTTCCCAATTTAGAAGATATAACGCCATAATTTGAAGAAAATGTGAAAAAACGGTAGTAAGATACACATTACCGAAAGAAATTTACTCATATTCAATCGAATTAATTTTGATACTGATTGTAAATTCTAAAAAAATAATTGGGACATAGGGTATATTGGGAAAACTAGGCTCAATAAAAGCCTTAAATTACGAAAATTATTCCCCTTAAGTCTAAATGCAAGCGTACAATATGCTAGGACCATCATATTGTCAACTTTTTGATTTTCAACCATATAATAAATTATTATGTATCTAATGTGCATAAAATCCCAAATTTATTTTCGAAAAATCCATAGTTGAAAAACGCCCCAGCAGATAATGTTCTGGTAGATACATTATATAACATAATATAACGTGAAAGAAAAGCAATGTAAAAAGCGTTTCTATGAAAAAATTGGGTAGGAAGATGGAAAAGGTCGCATATCTTTTTCCCATTGGCAGATGGGCACATTACTTGACAGGGGTTTGAGACAGAAGGGTGTGCGCGGGTCTTCCACGTCATTGCTCGTGCCCAACACCATCCGTGGATCTCTTCTTCCATGGATGAGTTTGCGCCCCAACCTCGGCCCGAGATGACACGCGTAATCGCGTAATCGCGTAATCGTGACGCGTGCTGAAGTTTAGATCGAGGGAGCTTTACGTTCGTCTACATCAGGCACGTGTAATGTTGCACACCCTGAATCAACATTGATCACAGGTCACAGAGATCCCTGATCTTTTCACGTTCTATAGGTTATACTCGTACGTACCTACGTACGTACGTCACTGATGTGAGTGGCATCCCTAGAGATTTTTAGCAAACACTTAGCGATAACACGTGGGAAGTCCAACATGTTTTACAAATTCCTTTGCCAAACTTCTCCAAGGGCCCTTCAATTATATCTGCTGGGCTTCTACAATAATATAGACATTATTTTATTTTATCTCAAGTCCATAAATTAGCTTCAAATCGTCAGTTCTTACTTTAAGGTGGAATAGATTTTGAAACCCTTGAAAACACTTTATTAAGGTAGCATAACTATCTGAATTTATTATTTCAAGAGGCATTTTTCTAAATTCTTTGTTTTATTAGAAAAAACTAGTGTTTCTATTAAAAGCGATTTTTGGTTCCAAGGAAGCTGCATAAAAGAGGAACCCAAAATGATCAGTTGTTCCAAAGTAACTTGAAGTATGAGTTCTAATAGAGACTTTTTTCATAGAACTCACAATTCAATAAGCACTTCTAATAATATTTACTGTTCAATTTTAAAGTTTAATTTGATACATATTTGCTTCTTTAAAGTCACCTTCAGCTTCCTTTGATAAATATAATTGAAAATGAAGGAGTTTATAATTGTGTACATTTATGAAGATTGAATAATACAAAGAAGTTTGGTTTCAGATTTAATTTTCTCGGAATTGTATAATTTACAAATGAAAGCCTTAATAATTGAAATTTTTCAAATTACGACTTCAAAAGTTAAATAATTATATGACGAAACTTTGTGAAATATACTAATTGTCTACCGTTACTGAATTTTCTGTAACGATTACTTTTATGGCAAATTTTGTAATACTAGGCCATGCCTGAATTATATGAATGCAAATAACATACCATACCATACCATACCATACCATACCATACCATACCAT
>CAKNXH010052019.1:0-20755 GCA_932178445.1 Andricus quercusramuli | reverse complement strand
GTAATGGTAAAGTAATGGTAAAGTAATGGTAAAGTAATGGTAAAGTAATGGTAAAGTAATGGTAAAGTAATATGGAATTATAATTAATAAAAGAAACAAAATTAATATGTAAACTGTTGCAATTATAATAAAACGTTAAAATATATGTTAAATGGTCATGCCGTAATTGCTACAAGTTGCTTTGTCAGCGTTAAAAAATAAAAAAAACAAAGTGGCTGTCATTCAAGTCGGGCCCTTGCAGACTGGCAACCTACTTGAAGCCGCGTTAGTGGGTTGCCAATATGCAGGGGCCCGACTTCAATGACGGTCACTTTGTTTTTTTATTTTTTAACGCTGCAAAAGCAACTTCTTGCAATTACGGCATGACCATTTAACGTAAATTTCAACGTATTGTTATAATTTCAACAGTTTACATATTAATTCTGTTTCTTTTATTAATTATAATGCCATATTACTTTACCATTACTTTACCATTACGCTGTAGCGTAATGTTTGCGTTCGGCCGGTCCGCCAGGGCGTAAACTACCAATACCAAAACCGCAGCTATCATCGCTACCACTACCATCATCAATACAATTATCAGTACATCCATACCCCGTTGCAGGCCATAAACGTCCTTCATCACCACTCCCGTCCCTTTCAGTTCATGCGGAGCGACATGCAAAACCATCGGAATCCTTCCTGCCGCCACCAACTCCTAAAGAGTTAGCCATATCCTGACAGCAATCGATCTTACGTGCAGACTTAAGATTGTCCGACGCAAGTAGTGATGATGATCATCCATCATCATCTTCCGCGAACATAAACAAAGCAGGCGCGACTCGATGTTCTCAATTCACTGAAGCTCTGCCTCTATCCACTACCTCACGCAAAAAAACACAACCTGTGAAACTGGATAAAGTTTACAATGAGAAATCTACAAACAAAGGTGCGTCAAAAAATAAGAAAATGTAATTTCAAACACTTAGAGTCTTTTTTTTCTTACAAATAATTTTCTAAATTCATCTTATCATTTTTTTAGAACTATAGCATAAAGCTATGTTGCTGAAATTGTAGATGGATAGATAACATGTACAATACATACTACGGGAAGCATGTAGTTCTCAAAAGATGTTTCTAAATAAAAGAGAAAGAAAACAAATAAAACTCTTTTCTATCATTCTATGTTAGCTTCTACTTGATTAGCATAAAGGAATACGATGCGGCAAATTAGTACTATGACAATAGTTTGTCATAGTGTTACTCTTAGGCTAATATTGCGCAAGTCTAGTAGATCAAGGCGCCAACAGTAGGTACACATACCGACGAAGCGTGATGACAGGAGAATGATACAACTTTTGATTTCATGAATGCACACAGAAGCATGTTGGGTTGCATATACTCAGGCGATTTAATGATGAATCAAATTAAAATACGGTTATAAAACTGTGTTTAAATTCAAAAGAAGATAAAATACTATAATTTTAATTCAGAAAAAGCAAAATTATGATTTCATTTCAAATTCAATTAGCCAGATATACTGTAAAGCAGTTTTATGTCGATAAAGTTGCATTCAACCGTTTCTAATGGGAAACGACCTCGTTTCTCATTAGAAACAGTCAGGAAATATATATGTGTGTTTTGACTGTTTGCATGCTAAATTCCCTACATGTAGGTGATTTACTAATGAAAAATATTTGAAAAAATGGCTAAAAAAAGAGAACTAAAATTTTTTACAAGTACATATGATCGTTATCTATTCAGTTACAATTCAATCAGTCACAATTTGTTGATAATATTTAATTTATATACCTCTATTTTTCTCACTGCCTTTAGTTCTAGGAGTGAAGTGTAGTTCAACTGCATCATCATCTTCTGATAGACTGTTTTTGAAGCAGGAGAAAATGCTATACATGGGTGCTGCTGCAAATTAGCACATCAGAATGATCCTCGGTTTGAACTAAAAGCAATTGATCTTCCTTTACCTCGATTTGAGATCAAGAAGCGAACAATAAAACAGATTTTACAGGTAAGAGTTTGCTAAATTATAATTTCTTTTTTTTTTCTTTTAAAACATCAATGAATGCATACTTTTCCTAACTCTGTCATTCTTATATAGATTTCAGCAGACACAGCATACGATCCACTACAACCAGGTTATTTGGAAAGGGCACATGTTCCTCCAGTTACACAAAATCACAATTTTCCCCGTTACATTCAATAGATCCAACCCTGTTATAATTAATTTTGCTACCACCTCCACCTCCATCATCCGAATTACAATAATTACCATCATTACATTACTGTAAGGTTTAAAAATAAAAATTTTTAAATACAAATATTTTTTGAATATGATCTTAGTCTAATCTAAAATAAATAAGCAATTTTCTTTCATGAAAAATGTGAATATTTATTCACAAATTTCATTTTTACAATGTGTCATTAATATAAAAAATTGTGTCTACTGCACATATCCAACTTAAAAATTATTATATTGTCCGCCAAGGTAGATGGAGAAGAGTTTATTCGTTTTGGCTGCTTCTTCCAAGTTTTCAAAGGTCTTCTCACATTGTGCATCTTCAAATACTTTCATATTTCTGGCAGGTAAGAAAACGAAAAATTGGCTTTCTAATTCAGCGATAATTCTGGTGCCATATTTAGTTCGAACTTTTCGAACTCTTGTCACAACATGATTTTTATTTAGGGTAAGTTCAGACAACGGTTAGGTAGGTATAATCTCAACCATTCGACCAACCGAATTCAGAGCTTTGAGATCCATCTTCCCCAAAGGCATCTCGATTTTTCTTTTCGCAAGATCTCAAACATTCACTTCACTGCAATTTGTTCAATGGAACCACACTGCAATCTTTCACTGCTTCAATAGTCCTCTATCTCCACTTCTCAGACATAACCCCACTCATTGCACATGCGCACAAATGTTCTAGAAGCTTCGAAAAAATCAGACTGACGAGCTATAGTAGTGGCATTCAATACAGGTAATGTTTGTGAAATTTAATTGTTAATAACATTATTATTGACTTAGTGATACCATCTATTAATGATATTAAATGTAATAGCTAGAAATTTGAAACATTTTGATTTAGCTTGACTAATGCTTAACTTGTGGATAGGTTTAAAAGTAATGAACACTTTCAATTTAATTCAATTTAATTTCAGTTTAATTTTTTTTATTCAAGAAAAAGACCAAACATACTTTTATAAAGTAAAATCTTAAACTAATTTAACAAGGTAAAATCTTAGCCTAATTCTTTGAGAGAAACATTCTCAAAACATGCATTCACACTTATTATAAAAGTCTTTGAGCTTTGTATTTTTCAAACAACAATCTGTAGTATCAAGACTTTTAGTCACATCATCAGCATCATCGTCGTCAGCACTCCTTCCAGCATAGATACTGATGGTTGGCCGATCCTGAGGAGTTAAGAACCAGGTCTCGAGCGTCAGGACATTTTGGACAGCGCAGTTGTGATTCCAGAACTGGATATGATGATTACACGTGATGGAAACTGCATTGTGTAATTTCTTTAGCGAAGGACAGCCCAAATCCTTCAAATTGCGTACATGCAATCCAAACTCGTCAAACCATTTCTTCTTTCCAAGTCCTTTGACGTAAATAGCACAAGCACCAAGTAGTATATCTTGAAGTATGGGTCTCACCTCCTCGTAGGGTATGTCACCAGAAGTCCACCCGATACCGTGATAATTGCGCGACAGCCACAAATTTTCACTCTTGTAACGAGCAGGCAGAGAGTTCCAATAGCAGGGAGGTTCAAAGAGGTAGACCAGGGGTTGAGCCTCTTCCTGGAGGGGAACTATAGCCAATTCCTTGAAGACGAACTGGTTGTTGGGCTTCTTGAAGCCTTGCACTTCTACAATGAACTCCATCTCGATGAAAACTGAATTATCTTACTAAAATCATTTACTTTATACCTTTTCTCCCCACCACTATCATCTTAAATCAACTTAATGCTTAACTTAACTTAAATCAAGTGGTTGGTACTGAATCATACGGTCATGTATAATTAGACAGTAGGGTGCAGTTTCAGCGGGAAAATTGTCTGCAGATTCAAATTCCAAACGAACGTCCACTGAGGTCTGTTTGAGAAACTCATTTTGTTTTGAGCAATCAATGATACAGAGAGGAGCGTATTCTTTAAAATCACTTTTCTTCAACATTGGTTCAGGTTCTTTACCATAGTAGGCTGTTTAAAAGTTTGCATACATCTCATACAGTAGTGCAAACTGATTATGGTCAAACTCCAGATTTAAATTACCATACGGATAGTACTGTGAATTGAGGAATAACTTGACATTGGTTATATTGCAGTGATCGAAGCGATTAGCATATCTGGCTAGCCTATCCTTTCTACCTGTCTGGAAACCCAGTGTGACGTAACGTGGTTTTTCCAACTGAGTTGATGTTTTCACAATCCATATATGTCTTGAGGTGGTGGGAATCAGGGGGTACTCATACAATTCCCATGAGCGAGAACTCATAGTTGTGAGAAAATCTTTTCCAATGATGTTCAGCAAATTTATCTTTTGCTCATCCGAAGCCATTACACATGGTATCATCCATTCCACTTCATGAATTGAGATCTTATATTGCTCTTCGTTTCCTGGCGCTTGTCGTGCTTGAACAATGGCATTCAAGTCACTGCGTGATCTTTTCAGGATGAGTTCATGCTTTGCGTTTACAACTATCTTCCGATAGTCTTCAGCAAATCCTAGGATCATACTGAGTGGTATAGTTATATCAAAGTATCCCGCATTATCGGTCAGACGTTTCGTTCCTTCCGGGATGTCTAGCCATCCTGCATTCTCCATTATATAAATTTGCCCAGGGGTTAATGAAACGTAGCTTTTTATGGTGCTAGTGAGACCGACATTTTTGCAACGATCAATCTCAATGCCATTGAGTTCATAGCGAACTTCATCAAACAGATAGCAGATGGCATTGCTCACTAGAGCTGTACCAGTTACAGCTGTTTCTCCATCAGGCCTTGTCAGTCTGCCATACACATGCAGTGAACTCTTGCTGGGTAGTATACACAAATCTTGATGTTGGACAGCAATTTGAATTTCATCACTGTTGTTGAATGACGATGAAGCATAAGGCTGATGTGAGTGAATCTCATAGTGAGCTATGGACTCATCAAATCTCACTGGTGCTTGAATGTTTAGTATTTCTTCCATTTTTATTGCAACAGAAGGAGATGATGAATATCTTGAATGGTCGCTTCAGTTTCTTTTTCCACGAGGTTTGATCTTCAGACCAAGCTGTGTCAGAAAGAGTACGTTCTGAGGTGTTAGCGCCTTGCGTGCTGCTTGAGAACTGGCGTGTGTTTCGCATTTTGACGTTGTTATATAAACACCTTTGCGATTGTACACTATACCCATTATGATGACTTGACGTGCAGTCATATTGTTATCACCTCTCCTCGGAAATTCACCAAGTCTCCATCTTGATCAACTATGCGGAGCTGGATTTGATGTATTGTCTTCACAGCGATAGGAAGGTAAATGACGTGTGACGGCACTTCAACGATCTTATATCCTGGTGGTACAACACGAAAGAATTCATGAATCGTGTGCACTTTGCGATTATTTATGTAGGCTCCAGTAGTGATATGACACTCAACTCGCAGAGCATTCACTTTGAGAATAGCCACAGGTAGATCCGAGGTATGAGTCTTATTGGCTTCGAGAACACGTGAAGCGAATCCTAACAATCGTGCAATAGAATCGTGAGGTTGAAAGTTCACTTTTGCGATCACACTTTATCTCGCTGCGCAATGTGTTATTATTTGGCTTGATGTTTATTGTAATTCCATCAGTTCCTAGAGCTTTCTGGACATAACTCTCAATGTCTTCAATCTCATAGCTGCTAGTAGGTATGGTCACAACTCGATCACCAACATAGATTTTAGTCTTTCCAGTATCAACGATAGGAATCGCATTAAATGCGAGCATCTCAACGAGTCCTAGTACATAGTTCTTATGAGGAGAGAGTTGCATTGGTGGAAAATACTCTGAGTCTAGCACAGAAGAGTTTCCTGTTATCGTGAGAGTAAATGATTCTTCCATGATCGTGTTTTTCTCTGTGCTGACTTTAGTCCGTTTATTAGATGTTCTTATATAGAGAGTATTTGTCTTTTATATTTAGTTGTCCAGCTAGAAATTTTAAGCACGAGTGACTACAGTCAACACTGTCATAATCCTGATATCGTTTATGATTGTATTTTATCACGCTACCAACACCGAAACTGTCAAAGTATAGGACATTATCACCGATCTTTCTATAACTTACCCAGTGGGTACCTGGGTCATGACTATCATCAAGGTTAACAATAGCCGACTCAATTTGACGAGGTCCCTTTACTGGTAGTAGATTGCGCATAAATACTCCACAAAAATGTGAAATCTTTAGAGCTTTAGCATACTTGAAAAGATCAATATCAGTGAGTGCATGGTGAGGTAGCTTCACTACACGTTTTTTGATGCCGGTTTTAGACGAAGTCCCTGTCCTTTTCGGTAAGGTTTCATATGAAGACCTAATCCTTTTCTGTAGGGTTTTAGGTGTAAACCTTTTCCTAGAGCAATAGCCTCCAATGCATTGTTATGACGTTGAGCTTCTCCCAGTTGTTGGTTGGCTGCGCTAGCATCATTTACCGCCTTAGCTACACCTCCTGCTCCACCAGAGAGAGCTCCAAGTGCACTGAGTCCAGCAATAATTGGAATCAGTGGCAAAACACCACCGACTTTCGAAGGGATTGGTAGAACACGTGGATTTTGCACTTGATGTTTATCGCCTGCACTTTGGCAGCTTTCTGTGCACCTCTGATTGCAGACTTGATTGCCACTTTTGCATCACTACTTCTTTTCATTGCTTTCTTAGCTGCATTCACAACCTTTCTGAATGCTATTAGTTTATTTCTTGCAGCTGGTTTCTTTTTCACAATAGGTTTCCTCTTCTTTGAACTGGGTTTCTTCGTCAGCCCCATACCGAGTTTCGCTTTGGCATTCATAACGTTAGTTATTGCTGATGCTGCCGCCTTCTCGCTAATTCCAGCTTCTTTAGCAAAAACGCGCTGCCAGGCTAGTACAGGATCTGCAGCCTTTCTCGCTTCAACGTTTTCACGATTTCGCCAGTATGCAATGTCGTGTTCTTTACACGCAGCGTCTAGAGGATTGATACCGGGATCACCTCTAGCAAGTCGTTTGGCTAGCTTAGTACCTGGACCTCAGTGTTGGTAGCCAGGCAAGTGCAACTCAAGCGGCAAGTTGTTTATAACTTTGTTGATCAATCCTTTACCTCGATGATGACGACGTGACACTTTGTTTCCTTTACGGTGCACAATCATTCTTCGCTGAGCGAAGGTAAGCACGCAACTGATGTAAGAATTATATAAGGGCTGTATTTATAGCTTTCATGACAGTCGAGTTCAAGATGCGCTTTAAGCCTACACCCAAATGGATTAAAATTTAACAATGTCTACGTCTACTCAAAATCCCTCAAACAATCAAAGTACAAATTCTCGGAGCGGGTGTTAAATAATGTAGAAGGTGTTGAATATTTTCCTTTTATTGAGCATGAAGATGTAATACAACCAAGTGAAGCTCAAGCAAATTCGATAATTGTATTTGACGATGTGGCCTGTGAGAAACAGGATAACATTAGAGCCTTTTTCTGTATGGGAAGACACGCTTATGTTGATAGTTTTTACTTACGTCGAACTTACGCTCGAATTCCTAAATATCTTGTTCGAGATAATGTCGATATGTTGATACTTTTCAAGCAGGATGAGAGGAACTTGAGACATGTGTATGATGATCATGTGAATACTGATAAGAGTTATTCTCAGTTTCGAGACTTATGTTCAGCATGTTGGAATGCTCATAAGTATGGATTTCACCTCTCTATAAGTACATGTCATGTAGTGAAAATGATGTCATTATAAATTGAGACATCAACACGTCAACATTTTAAAGTTTCACAAAGAGAAGGAGGTGCTCCGTCAAATTGCTAAAGCTAGTGAGGCGATTCGACGTAAACATCGAAAGCTTAAAATGGGTAAAGAAGCCACTGAAAAGATAATGAGTGAAACGTTTAAGCCAATCGTCATGCCACTGCAGAAACTTGTTGATATAATCAAATCCTTCAGTCAAGAAGGAAGTTCAACAAAATGAGCTTGTAAAGAAAAAGGATGAGGAGGATGAGCATGAGGAGGAGGATGACGAGCAGGAAGAGGACGACGATAATGCTTCCTTTATGACTGCTGATGCTGAAGGGGAGCAAGATACAACTATGCTTCAAGAAGATGCCGTGACTAAGCCTGTTGATAACTACGAGTATTTAACAAACAAATTCCTCAGGATGCTGCAACAAAATAGGAAGCAGTATTTGGATATGGTTTAGGGTGTGCGTAAACTCAATGATGGCAGTCTTATGATTGGAGACAAGCTTATTAGTTTTGAGGGACAATATATCAATGTTAGTGCTAAACAGAATCTGAAAACCGTCGGTCTGCTTGAACTTTTATTCAAACAAAATCCAGAAGAATCTCATATAAGCACTGACGATCGAAACAATTACAAGGAAATTTTGATTGCTACAAATGCACACAAGAAGCGATACAGTCCCAGTGAATCCATTCGCACTAGCAGCAATAATGAGTACAAGAACTTTATTTCAAAATTGTTCAACGTATCACGCAGACGATCATCCAAAGGTGGAGGTTCCCTACCACAGTATATGGTAGCAAGAAAAAATGTAAAGACCGACTACGTCTACTGGGACGACCCCAACGAACTTGTTAATCGTCTTCGTCTACTCCTAGCGTCTTAGGCAGCAGGCAACCCGAGTCACCACAATGAAATTATATCAATCATTAAGGAACTGCGGGAAGCTGAAATCATATATTAGGAGGGTACTGAAAACGCTTTCATCAGTATTACGATGAGTATCGACGTGTTTGGACGTCACCTGGATCGAACAGCTGCAGGAAGCCGTGGGCCGCCTGGTGTTGGATTCAAGATTACTTCTGACGGCCATTACGATGTAGATGGCAAGAGAGTTTGTAACGTTAGTGAGGCCAAAGAACAATACGACGCAGTCAATTTGGGACTCGTACAGCATATTGTACAAAACGAGATACGTACTGTGTATCAAGTCACATCATCTATGCGAACAGAGATTGACAATAATAGTTTGATGATACGTTTACTGGACCAATCAATCAAAGAAAAACTTAAAAATCTGCAGATTGACACCCAAAGAGATTTATCAGTCCGTAACACTGAACTCATTGCCCAGTTGGACGCTCGATTGAACGCACTCGAGAATGGATAAGGAGAAATTGGCAGTAGTCACAGAACTGCATAAACCTGATAGAAATAATTATCCACGTCGTTGCGTGCAAACGCGTGGTATAGACGAGACGTGGCAGGCAGATTCGGTTGAAATTCTACCCTATGCCCGTGAGAATAATGGCTACAAGTATTTACTTACCGTTATAGATATTTTCTTCAAATACGCTTGGGAGGTTCCTGTTAAAAGCAAGAGTGAATCAGATGTCACTTCAGCAATGCAATCTATACTTGTGCAGGATCGTGTACCAAAAAACTTATACACCGATGAAGGCAAAGAATTTTATAATTCACATTTTAAAAAACTTATGCAACGATATGACATCAATCTCTACTCAACGCATAGTAATCTAAAGGCATCAATCTGTGAAAGATTTAATCGCACGCTTAAGAAAAAGATGTGGCTGCAATTTAGCTTAAGCAAGCTTAAGCAAGCATTCGGTCTAATCATCGAAGGTGATACTTTTCTTTACAACGGCTGCTTTTACACCTTCGGTTTTTTGAACAAAGTCCTCACCATTGACACGGACACTATACATCTTACTGCGCAAACCAAGGAATTCTGTAATTATTTTACCATTACATTCATCTTTCATCAAACCCAAAACTTTCTTGTTTTTTTGCGGCATTCCAAAAATATTGTCTCGAGGGTAATCTGAATTGTCGAACTGTTGAATATTCCTTTCCATATCTTCTTTCTTGCCGGCATAAATGTCCTGACACTTCACTTCATATATTAAACTGTCTGTGTCAGTGTACAAGAGTTTACAGTTGTTACGATATTTTTGACGCATGTAAACGTAGCGAAAATCATAAATTAGGATTTTAGATACATCCAGCACTATCAGACCCACATAGATTGGCTTATTAAACAAAACTTCTGTCTTTCTTAACTCGACAGCCATGAGATTTTCACTGAAAATGGCTCGGCTGTGGAAGTTCGGTTTAACTATGAGGGCTTCTGCTCCATACCTACCCTCCCATTTCGCCACGAGTTTCACGTTTTGAAATCTATGTAACTATTGAGCCACGTTGACTGATTGAATTTAAGTGCTCTGTGAATTTTGAGTAATACAAGACCTTTTGCAAGAGCATGTTTGAGAGCTCGGTAATGGAGAACGTACTTTTGTTTCAGTAGGAGGGTAGTTAGAAGCTTTTCCTGGTTGGAACCCGGTTGTTTCGAGTGTTCTAGACAGAACGGTAAATCATTATGCTCATCGTGAAGCTCGGGTTGATAGTATAAATCAACTTCTAGAATATAACCAATGTTTGAATCATTTGGAATATTGAAATCAAAATTTTCCAAATTTTTAGCCCACTCGGAACCACCGTAAGGAAGCGGTTTTCCCATTGCCCAACCATAAAGGTTGTTTGCATCGAAATATACAATGTAGATGATCTCACCTCTTTCATTGAAAACTATCATATACTTGTTGTCACTCCACCCTTTCTACCGTTCTCAATCATCAATAGCATATCAACATCAGTGAGGAGTTCCAATCTTATCCTTGTATATTTGAGCATGGCGTCCCATGTGAAGCCAGGAGTCGTGTAGTAATGTGCTGGATCGAGACCGTAAGCCATGAGACACTGTTCTCGGAAATTTTCAAAGCCATCAGCCAACAGCAACACATCAGTTTTCATGTATAGTTTTACGTATTCGCCGAGAGTTTTGACACTGAATGCACACCATACCTGTTGTGCATGTTCGTAGTCCTTATCAGATATTGATGAGTCATTCAAGGTACTGTAAAATTTTTCTCTTGGTGGAAGCTGGTTTTCTTTCAGTCTCACTCTCGAGTTCAGGTATTCATAGGGGATAACACATTTCCTCGTTAGAATTTCAACTTTCTCACTCTCCACTCCAGAAAACATTGCACTCACAATTTTATACTCAGTGAGATACGATGCTAACTTTTCCAAGGACGATGTCATGAATCTGAATGAGTCGATGAATCGGAATTTTATCTGTGTTCCCTTAACATATTTGGTAAAAGATATGTATTTTTCCTTATTTAATGCCAGAAATTTTACTTTTCCTTCAAATTGTGTAGCAATGTCGCGGACGATGAAGTGAGCATCATACCCACTCAAGTGGTGGAACACAACAGGTATGATGTTGGAATCTTGGTATGCTAGATTACAGTGTTCATGTGCAGGACCTCGATATTTTCCTGTCAGGTGACAGTGATCGCGAACCTCCTTCATCTGTGGATGTAGAGCTTTCTGACAGATGTGACAAGTACTGGCTTCAAAGAAAGTTTCTTGTGGCCTTGGTGTTAGTTTCTGCATCGGAACTGGAGATGCCCGTATTTTCTCACATTTATTTGTAATTAACTGTAACTCTAAAGCAAACAACTTTGCTGGTTCCACACCTTCAGGACATGAGTTGTAGAATGATATTGAATCATTGTAACTGCACTTGAACAAGTACGTCTCCACTTGGTATTGATAGGGATTCACAATCTGCATAGATAATGAATGGTGCTTTTTCCCTATGTTTGAAATTTTTGAATTCAATGATATTTCTACCAGGTTTTGGTAGCATTATTTTACAATCATTCACTTTTTTACAATCTTCCCTATTAGCTACTAACTTCTCTATTTTTGAAAAGTAGTGCAAGCATCGTTCACAGATATGTTTTCTTCCATCATGTTTCGATAGCTGGCAGCTAACTAATCGAGAAAGATTTTTGACCCATACATAATGGAAGTTGAAAGACTGAGTTCTGCTATCCTGTTGATTGCTTTCTTCTTCTTCATCACGGCTGTCTTCATTTACATATTCCGCTTCAACTCGGAGGAGATTTACATGAGATTCCCTCACCTGCGAAGTGAGATGAAGAGGAACCACTATCAACTTTTGCTTCTTTTTAATCAAGCCATAAATATTCACTGAAATGCCATTTAGTGCTTCAAATTTTGATACATCTTTTATTGCTACTGGGAAATTCATTCCAGAAAAGTGTAATTCATCCTTGTACTGCTTATAGTTGGACACGCGTTTAGCAACATCGTTTTTGTTAGGGGGATATATGGCTGATAATATAGCCCACTTGAAGCACTCATTGTCGTTCATATTTTGCACGTTAACACATGCTTCTTTTCTCTTGATCCGTAAAGGAAGATCAATGTAAGAGCTGCCTTTCATAGGATTCAGTTTGTTGATATTTACTTCTAATTTCACAATAGAGTGTAAGGTCCATCCAGAGTCTTTCTCTTGAAACTCCTCAATTCCAGTTGAGATAGGGTATCTTGCGTTTTTGGTAAACCATATTTTCAAATCCATGGTGACGTATATCTCTTCATTTTTTGATTTGATGTTCTTTACATCAGGATCCTCCTTACCAATCTTTAGATAATATGCGTTTAGCACAGTGTTGATTTTAAAAGCTCTATGTTCACGCAAGGATCGGCCTAGACGTATAACAAATAGAACTTGGGCGTCATCAAAAAAGGCAAGAACATCCTTGTGAACCAGGTTCACAACAATGCATGTTTTCACTCGAGTATCGAATGCTTTGTCGACGTCAATCCACTGTACTCGATCGTTAATGTCATTGCGTTTCTTCTGAAGTCCGCTACCCTTTTTAGCGAGAAACTCGAATCGAGCTTTAAAACATTCCAAGTGTTCAATAATATTTAGGCACCTTCTTTTCTGATTTATTGACAGTCGTGGTATACATGGCAATTCCTTTCCCACTGCTTTTAAGCATAGTATACACTCGTTCCGCCATCGATTAACTTTGTTTAGTTGTACGTTCCCCGATGATGATGATGATGAAAGCAGGGTCAGTACATCCTCGAAAGCAGGAATAAGTTTCACACACTTATTGAGGATAATTTTCTACTAGATTTAGACTGTATACACTGATAATGTTTTAACTTCACAAGTTATTCTTTCTGTTTTGATAATTTTATATTTACTATCCACTTCAATTGCACTGCCTCGCACGATAGAATGCAGGCACTCTGATTTGATGTCTCCTTTTATAGTCCGCTATCCCCAACTCCACCAATACCTCTAGAAGGTTCTAGAACTTAAGGATTACCCTAGCCCTATGTGTAATTTGAATTCACCATATGGCGACACTGAATTTTACTTTAATTTAACTGACTTGATGGTGGCGCCATCAATTGCTCGTAACAACTTATTAGCTGTCGCCATCTTAGCACGGATATGAACCATCATCTTCTGTCAGTATATATAAGGCACCTCTGAATATGGGCCGGAGACCCCACGACGAGACGGCGCGGCATGTATCTGAACATCGGTGTCACACTCTCGCGGTAAAACAGATATCACATTCATCGACTGTATGTTTGAAAACGCTGCTGGTAACAACTTATCAACTAGTGGCATATTAACACGGAACGATTATCTTTTATCGGTAAATTACCGGTCATTGCTTTACCTACTTTTAGCTTGGAACAGAACCCTGCTGCCGAACTGTCCGCGCCACCTACATAAAAGTTGCTTGTGGGTTCGGCCGGTAAAGCAGGGACCATGATTATTGACTGAATGAAGAGTCGGCGCGAGTTACCGACTGTCGGCAACTGACCAGTGGCGCCATCAGTCGGTGGCAGGTGGAACTACGTAGTGGTGCTGCCGAACTGTCATAGCGTAACTACTAACATTTTTCAATCAATTTAAAAATCAAAGAACTATGGCACTTTAAAGAAAAACTGAAATTTTCGAGTTTAAGAATTTTGAAAGTTCTAAAGGTTCTGATCGGAGTTCTGGGCCCATCAACATGAGTACTACGAAAAAGTCTCCTAACATTTTTCGATCTGGCTAAAAATCAAGGAACGACGGCACTTAAAGGATCCAAAATTTTTGAATTTTTAAATTTCAGGTTCCAAAAGTATTTTTGTATTTGTATTTATTTATACAGTCCCTAGGACTAAATAACCCTCTAAGGAACAGATAATACAGTATCACACAAAATGTACAGTCACTGTTCTAATGAATGTAATATATCTAATATGGTAGATAAGTATAATGACATAATATGTATGACAGATAATCACAAATCAATAAGTTGATTCGTAGTCCAAATATGTAACTTCTAGTTTATAAACAATTCAAAATAATATGAAATAAAATAATGCAAAATATCGAACATAAGTAATGAACAAAATAATAAATAAATGAAACAAAGAGTTGAAAGTAACAATGGTAATCTAGATTGGAATTATAAGTTTGCATACTTAGGGATCTACATGGCTAAATAATAGAATGTAGTGAAAGCTACCAATGAGTGATTTCAAGGATAGGGTTATCCATATTAGAGAGATATTCGAAAAAGATTTTTTGAAGTGAATGCTAGTCGGCGCATTTCTTATCGATAAGGGCACCTTGTTCCACAGTCGCGCTCCCCTCACGATAAAGAATATCTGCAGCTTACAGGTACTATGACGTGGAACAGTGAGTACCGTTTTTCTTTCACAAAGTTTTGGCTGATTAGATCTTTTGTTGTCGCCAGATTTGAAAAAGTCCGAAAGATACTTTGGTGCTTGATTATGGAAAATGTTATAGAGAAGATTGCCCATAAAAAATTGTCTTCTCTTGGCAACATTAAGAAGGTCTGCGCGCTGCCTGTATGGTGTTATATGCTCATACTTTGGTATATTACAAATCAACCGAATGCAAGCATTCAGTGCACGCTCTAATTTATAGTTTAGTTTGAACAATATATCGTCGTAAGCGACACGCCCATAGTCGAAAAATGGAAGAATTAAGCTATTAACTAGGAGTAACCTTGCGGGTTACTAAGTAGATGCCAGATATTTTCATTTTTATTTCTGTTTTTGATGGAGTTATAATTGTATTTGTTTGAGTCATCCCTAAGTTTGGTTTGTATACTAAATTCCTTAGTTCGCGAAACTGAGTTTGTAATTTAGGATTCTTCCCAGATAACGATCATGCGAGGCACGTCACCCTCACGGCATGCGAGGCACACGGTGCGTGTGGGGTGTGGTGCATATGCGTCGCATTTAGTGAGAGGCGCGTAAATGCGAGGCTAATGCGTCGCACAATGCGAGAGGCATGTATGTGCGAGGCATACGCCTCACATTTTCTGATAGGCATATATTTATACATATAATGTTATTGCAGTGCAACCTCTGAATAAGCCCTCTCCAAATAAGACTGCTTCTCTTAATCTTCGTTCGAAATTTGCCCTCACTACTTCGCCCATCGTAGAATCGGGGGCGAACCTCCGAATAAGACCGCGTGCGGAAATTGCGTTTTGATCTCAATTTATGCTTTGAATAATAGTATAGTAATGAAAATTTAAATCTATTGTAATCAATTTCATTGATCTATTGTTGATACTTATCAATATTAATACATTTTTCAACAAACATATCAATAGAAATGTTTGATTATCTCAAAAAAGGTAACACAAAGTAAAATATTCAGAAATCCTTGTTAAAATAATATTATTTAATTCAATACTAAAAAAACAGTATCACATAAAATTTTGTCAATTACTGCTAATTACCTATTGCAAATTACAAATTAAGTATTTCTCCTTGAATAAACATTTTACTTTACTCATAATACAATAAATATTGCACTTATCTAGAATGATATATTTGAAGTATTTAAAATAATTCTTACTTACACCAAGTCAACATTAAAAAACTGGATTAGAAATATGCAATCTATGTTAGGCTGCCATACTTTTCATGTGAAATTCATCCAGTGCAATGTTATAAGTATGTTTAATTTACTGATGTTGACAGACTAACTTGAAGAACGAATTTTTACAAATTAAACATTTTAAAATAATGTGTTGAAATTACTTTTACATTTTTTAAAATTTTTTTAATTAATTTGACCATTATTATATTAGAGGAAGCTTGTAATGTTCTCGCGTGATCACGTGGTTGGAATGAGCTTTAATATGGCGTTTGTTTCTGTTGGTTAGACTAGGTCGTTCATGATCAGTTGTTTATGGTGCAGTGTGACGTGTTTTTATCACGGTCTTGTGATCTGACATGTGTTTTTTTTCACCTTCACAAGTCCAAGCTCGTCTTTTTATCGCTACTGAAATTACGAGGTTTATAACCTTCATTTCAGTAGCGGTGAATTTTCAGTTTTTATATTTTTCTAATACTTCACACAATTTGAAAAAAACTAGTGTTTTCCAATTACCTTAAGG
This sequence comes from Andricus quercusramuli, assembly GCA_932178445.1. Taxonomy (NCBI): domain Eukaryota; kingdom Metazoa; phylum Arthropoda; class Insecta; order Hymenoptera; family Cynipidae; genus Andricus; species Andricus quercusramuli. The sequence goes on along the minus strand of CAKNXH010052019.1, from coordinate 4,217 downwards.
TATACCTGAGGTACAAAGTAGTGCAGTGTCATTGTATAATGTAACCAGGGAGCCGGTTCTTTAGATTTATTAGAAATATGTAACTAAAAAATATGTAATTAAGTTTATTATTAATATCAACCTCAAGTACCCGTTTCTCCCAGTCGAAGGTGATTAGCTTTTCCTGAAATTCAATCTCGTCAACTTTTGATGTATTTCGCATCTGTTTTTTAATCTAACTGATTGGCTGAGCGCAAGAAATTTTATATCTGATATTTATCAGGTAATGGTTAGTAAGAAACGGAACAGGATGATGGCCATATCAGTCTATTTTATATAAGTCATCAGCTATCATTAAATATATGCGTGTGCTAGATCGATCAGTATGGTGAGTAGAGTTATGGGGTACTATTGTTAGCCCGGATGAGTGCAACACAAAAGTTAGGTATTTTGTGTCATAGCTGGCCACATTTATATTGGCGTTGAAATCTCCGGTGAGAACTATATTATTAAAATCAGTAACATGCGCAAAGATTTCGGATTCCAGTTCCCTACCGTAGCGTAGCTAGCATTCGGAGGTTTATAAACTACACCAATAAACAAACTGTCGTTTACTACTGAGATTTCCATAAGGAGAAATTCAGCGGTAGGGCAATAAGCAACCGAACTAACTCCCACCACTACTCTATTCAAACTATCGTGCACGTATAAGCGGACACCATCCCGTCTCCGTTCTTCTCTGTCCCTACGAAAAAGCACGTAATTATCAAGGGCAGCAAGGCTAAAGGAATGATTAGGTGTAAAGAAACTGCAATAATGTGATAAGAGGACGAACTAAAACACTGACGAGAGTCCTCGACCCCTCGACTTGAGTTCCACAGAACTTTCCTGAAATATTTTTCAATCAAGTCGAAAATCAAGGAACTACGGCACTTTTATGAATAAACAAAATTTTAGAACCTGCACATTTTGAGAGTAAGGAAGTTCTGATAGGAGTACTGAAACACTCAATTTGAGTTCTACAAAAAGGTCTCATAAAATTTTTTGATCAAGTAAAAATTCAATGAACTAATTCACTTTGGAGAAAAAGCAAAATTTGCGCATTGAAAAATTTGAAGATTTATAAAAGTTCTGATGGGAGTTCTATACCCCTAAACGAGACTTCTACGAAAAGATTTATAACATTTTTCGATCAAGTCAAAATTAAAAAAGCTACGGCACTCTCAAGAGAAACAAAATTTTGGAATTCAAAAATTTTGAGAGTTCTATGAGGTCTGATCGGAGTTCTGGAGTTGTTAATGAGAGCTCTACAAAAAAGTGCAGTAGTTCTTAAAATTTTGACTTGATCGGAAAGCGCTACAGGACTTTCTTGTAGAACTTATGTTAATGGGCTCAGGACACTGATCAGAACTTTTGGAACTCACAATTATCAAATTCGAAAATTGTGGTTTTTCTGAAAAGTGTCGAATTTCTTTGAATTTTGACGTGATCGAAAAGTGTTATTATACTTCCTTATAAAAGTCATGTTGAGGGGTCAAGAACTCTAATCAGAACTCTTGGTACTCTCCAAATTTTACAATTCGAAAATTTTGATTTTTCATAAAAGTGCCGTCATTCTTTTATTTTTACCTGATCGAAAAATGTTACGAAACTTTTTTGTGATACTCATCTTGAGGGTTCCAGAACTCCCATAAAACTTTTGGAACCTTCGAAATTTCAAAATTCGATAATTTTTGTTTTTCATAAAGGTGCCGTAGTTCTTTGATGTTTGACTTGTTCGGAAAATTTCGTGGGACTTTGTTCTAAAACTCATATTGAGTGTTCCGAAACTCCTATCAGAACTTTCTGAATTTAAATTTTGAAAAAATTGAAAAATTGGGTCTTTTGTGCCGTTGTTCTTTCATTTTTGACCTAAACAAAAAATGTTATAAGACTTTGTTGTAGAACTCATATTGAGTGTTCCAAAACTCCTATCAGAACTATCCGAATTCAAATTTTGAAAAAATTGAAAAATTGGGGCTTTTGTGCCGTTGTTCTTTGATTTTTGACCTAAACAAAAAATGTTAAAGACTTTTTTGTAGAACTCATATTGAGTGTTCCAAAACTCCTATCAGAAATATCCGAATTCAAATTTTGGAAAAATTGAAAAATTGGGGCTTTTGTGCCGTTGTTCTTTGATTTTTGACCTAAACAAAAAATGTTATAGGACTTTTTTGTAGAACTTATGTTGAGGGGTTCAGAACTTCGATCAGAACCTTCGTACTTTCAAAATTTTCAAATTCAAAAATTTTGGTTTTTCATAAAAGTGCAGTAGTTCTTTGATTTTCGACAAGACTTTTCTGTGGAACTCCTGTTGATGAGTCCAGAATTATGGTTTTCCTTGAAAGTGCCGTAGTTCTTTGAATTTTGACGTGATCGAAAAGTGTCAAAAGACTTTTTCATAGAAGTCTCGGTTAAGGGTACAGAGGGTGACGGACAACTGTGCACGGAGCAACTGTGCAAGAGCCCATCTCTGCACGTCGGTGGCCACTGGTACAACTGTGCACGTTTATGGTCACAGGAAAAACTGTGCTCCAGGCCATCTGTGCACGTCTACATTTCGACCTGCACAGATGGGACATTCCCAACTGTGCATGTTGGAATGCTTACGTGCACAAATGGTACCTCACCAACGGTCTAAGTGCACAGATGGGAGACTCCGAACTGTGCACATCTCAATTTGCGTGGTGTACTACTGTGCACGAGTCCAACTGTGCACGTCGAGGGCCGGTGGTACAACTGTGCACATTGTGGGCCACTGGAAAAACTGTGCACACGAACAGTTGAAAGTGTTCCACTTGTCCACACGGAACGTTAGTTGAGAACCATCTGTGCATGTCTAAATGTCGACGTGTACATTTGGGAGTGTCCCATCTGTGCAAGTGCACATTTGTTCCAGTGGCCAACAACGTGCACATTCGTACCACCGGCTCTCGACGTGCACATTTGGGGATGTACCGTCCATGCACGTTAACAGTTGGGAGTGTCCTATCTATGCACGTGCACAGTTGTACCACCGACCTTCGACGTGCACAATTGCTTCGTGCACAGTTTTACCCCTCGAAAATTGAGATGTGCACGGTTGGGAGATCCCATATGTGCACGTGGACTTGCAACTTTGAAATCTGATCGTATTATTTGAGACGTACACAGTTGGAAGAGTACCATCTGTGCATGTCGAAATTGAGACGTGCATAGGGTACCCTAGCAATAATCACGTACATAGATGGGAGACTCCCAAATGTGTACGTTGAAATGTAGACGTGCACAGATGGCCGGTGCACAGCTGAGCTTGTGGCCAACAATGTGTACATGTGTACCAGTGGCTACCGACGTACCAATATGAGCTCATTTACAGTTGCTTCGTGCACAGCTGTACTCTTTCCGGGTACAGAGCCCCAATCAGAACCTTCCGAACTCTCAAAATTTTTAAATTCAGGAATTTTTGTTCCTCTCAAACGTGCCGTAATTCTTTGATTTTTACAAGACTTTTTTCTAGAAGGCCTGTTAAGGTGTTCAGAACTCTGAGCAGAGCCTTTGAGGCTCTTAAAATTTTCAAATAAAAAAATTTTGGTTTCTCTTAGAAGTGCCGTAGTTCTTCGATTTTTGACTTGATTAAAAAATGCTATGGAACTTTTTTATAGAGCTCTCGTTAAAGGGTCTAGAACTCTGATCAGAAATTTCAGAAATTAAAAAAATGTTAGATTCCAATATTTTGATATTTCTTAAGAGTGCCCTCGTTCTTTGAATTTTCACTTGATCGAAAAGTATTATGAGACTTTTTTGTAGAACACATACTGAGTGGTCCAGAACTCGCATTGTTACATACCAAGAAGGGTAGTGGGGTTGATATGGTAAACCGGAGGAACCCAGCACGGGAAAAAGTACGCTGTAAGATATAGTCGGAAAAGTGATGAAATATTATTCTGTGACGCAGTAACGGAGCCTTTCGTGCAACCACAGATTAATTCTTACATTTTGGGAGCAATTAGTGAACCTCACTGCATCAAAGTGCACGATTTACTCTGTGAAATAGTAAATCCGTATCCAGATCGAATGGGGATGAATGGAAACTTAGCAATGTCACCCTGTAATCCCTACTTTGTAGCTAGCGCCAGATACAGCTCGCATTGTACACTACGAGTCTCGCGAGAGTAGAGGTTACACTTTCGCTCAGTAATCCTTGTTCCTTCTGGGAG
>CAKNXH010052017.1:0-48682 GCA_932178445.1 Andricus quercusramuli | reverse complement strand
CTATTTACAATATGTAATAGTGTATAATTAATTATTGCTTGAGCATTTGTGCAATTTTGTATTGTAATTTCTCAAATCTTTTATTGGAAAATTATTATTGTCTGAATTCACTTATGTAATTTTTGTTCAAGTCCAAAACGTGATTCAGCCTGGAAACTAGCTAAAATCTGGACAATTTTATATATTCAAATTCCTAACCGACTACTAGATAGCGCCAAGACCGGTACTAGACAGCAGGAAGGTTTCAATCAAACACGTACTATAACTACACAGCGCCAGGCTAGTATTGCTTCAATAGACAGGCTTGAGAAAAACTGTACTGGCTTTAGCATGATTCAAGACTGCCACGGAATTTTTCCACACGGGATGCAACCATTGGGTAGAGAATTCAACATTTTGTTAAAAAGTCATCCTTCTTGGGTAAGAATTCGTCTTTTCGAATTAGAAAATCTTTTTTTGTCATCGAGACTTCTTGCTTGGTTAAAAATTCATATTTTGATCATGAAAAGTCAACTAAAATCTTTTTGAACATACAATTCTATTATTTTCTCCCAATTAATCTTTTTGACTTATAAATTCATCCGCTTAACACAAATTTCTTATTTTTAAATGAAAATGCAACTTTTCGGTTACAAATTATTCTCCTTTGCTTGAGTATCCCTTTGTGATACATTTTCCTTTGAAAATTCATCTCTTTGATTGACAGTTTAACTACTTCGTCGAAAATTAATATTTCCGAATTGAAAATTCAACTACTGTTGTAAAAGTTAAACTACATTGTTAAAATTTTTCATTGATCTTTGTTAGTTGAAAATTATCCTATTTTGGTACCAAAATAAATACGGTTTAAAATTTCATTTTTGTTAGGTAAAAATGCAACAGTTTCGTGGAAAAGTAATTTTTTGCTGAAGTCATATTTTTTGCTTGTACCTTCCATTTTTGTAGCGAAAATTCGTCTTTTGGCTTGAAGGTTCAACAATTTGAGTAAAATTTTTTCCCTGTCGTGAAAAATCTTTATTTCTTGAAAATTGGTCTTTTTGCTTTCAAATGACTTTTTAAAATTTGAATTGCATGTTTTTGGATTGAAATATAAACTATGACACTTTTTGTTGGGAATTTATATTTTTAGGTTGAAAATTCAACGATTATGTTAGAAATTCAAGTATTTAGTTAAAAAGCTATCTTTTATAGTAGAAAAGACATTTTATTGTTTAAAATGAAGTAATAAATTTGACAATTTTAAATTTGAATCTAAAGTACTGGTTTATTCCGTTCATAAAAGATTCTAGGTTTCGAAATATATCCTATCTTTTTGTTTTGAACCACAAATTTCGGCGATATTTTGTATTATAACTCGTGATCTTGAATAAAACTGCACAATTTTTTTCAGAAATAATAGAACAAGATTTTATGAAGTTAATTCCTGTAATTTATTTATTTGTAGAATTATACGTCTTAATAATTTACGCTGCATGCTTAATAATAAATTAGTGCATTATTGTGTTATTAATAACCAATAATATATAGTTATGTTTTGAACATGGGTACAATATAATTTTGCATTATTCGAAAATTGCTTAATTACCATGAAGTAGCTTTTATTCAGATTTTAAAATCAGAAACTCAGACTTGAGAACATTATATTGCATGGACTGAGAGTAATACTCCAGAGAGCTGAAACTAGGATTTAAACCTAACTCGTTTGGATCGCAGTCCACTCCCTTCGGGATCGTTTGAAAGCATCTTCGCTTGAGTTCTGATCAGGAGTAAAACCTTCCGGCAGTCTGTAGCAATCAATTTTTTAAAGATTCGATCCCGGGTACTTTTTTTTCATCAGTACACAAACTAAAGGATCGATCCTCTGTACCTGTTCTCTTTGGGAGTCAAACGCTGACCAGCTGCTGCCACAACCTATCCCTTCCTGAGTGCTTCAGAAGGAGGGAGCGTCAACGCGGGATGGGATCACTTTCTCCCTGCAGTACATCTTTTTTGATCTCGAGAAGAGTTAAACCTAACGATCCTTTTTTCGTCGGCTCAGGGATCAAAATCCAAAGTGATCAAAACGCTTTACTCTCAGTCCCTGAGCAGCGATCCCAAGTATGTAAGTCCAGAATACGACCACTGAGCTACGGGACTTATTAATATATATTGACAACGGATCCTTTATTCTGAGCCCGTTAGTTGTACCTTAAGAATTTTATTGAATAGGCCAGTCTTTAACTGTATTCGCGCTGGTGAATTCAGGCGAGTTGGAGCTTCACTTAAAATCTCGCGAAGTATTCAAAAGTATTCAAATAAATTCGATTCACCAACAAATTTTCGCTGAATTCGGGCCCTTGCAACCGAACACCTGGCCTGTGAAATATTTCGTGAGTGAAGTATAATTTCCATCAATCTATTTTTGCTTTTCAAAGAATGTGCATTGACAAAACTGATGATCAACTTGCGGAATTCCTCGCATACAAATTTACGCTTTTTTCGTTATCGATCATCAGTAACGAAAGCATACGCAAGTGCGTAAAATCTTCCTTGTGTAATAAAGCTTTTCAGCAATGCGCTTCTGGCATTAATTTCGGAAAGGCTATGTACATTAATAATGGAAGACATTTATTACATTGATTCGTACGGACTCACAGTATAACATTTTCATCTATCTGCAACAAATGCGTCGCGTACATTCAGTACTCTGTATATCAGTACTTTCAGTACTCTGTACTCTGCGAATCAGTGCTTGCATAAATTTGTAATAACCCTGTATTATCCTGCTCCTTAGAGGACTATTTAGCCCTAGGGACTTTTCTTGAATAAATAAAAATACAAAATACAAACACATTATACATACAAATCGAATGCCATGATCATATTTGATGGCTATCCAGAATATGAAGCTGATCGCAGTACTATATTTTCGGAGCTATTTCGAAAAACAAGAGTAAATGTATCACATGAAAAATTTCTAGGCAACGATAAAAACAAAAATTTCCTGATTGAAATGTCGAAAAATAAATTAAAGGCTGAAAACTACTTGGCAGAGCAAGCTAAGGAAAATGCGGATACTGCTGTTTATAAGGGTGTCAAAAGGTGAAAGTTACATAGCGTTTTGTAAATGTAGTATTCAGTAGTAGTTGTAGTAGTGGTAGTAGCTAATTGTTACTTTATTTGTTAAGAATTTCTTTACTTTGTACCCCGAAACAATTTCTGTATACATTTTCAAATTTTTAATTATCTTTTTACATTAGTTTTAGACAACTCTATCTAATATTAATTTAAATTGTATGTGTTGTGTACATTTCAAAGTACCCCCCCCCCCCCCCTCTTTTTTGTCAAATTTGTGTAATAAATCATTGATCTCAGTTTTTTAATGGCTACAGTCGTGTCACTCTCATACCGATAATAAAATAGTATATTATGTTTGAGCTTTTTGTTTTCTTGGACTTTATTTTCTATATTCTTTATAACTATATCCGCGACAACTGCTGATATAAAGAAGTTCAAGTGTGTCCAAAACTTCTGCTTATAAAGGACCCTGCACCCCATACATGGGAAAATGTCTTTCGGTGGATTTGGCTAAAACTTGTAGGTTATAAGGAGCCAATGAATTATCCTTAAATTTTTTACATGGACAGTTTCAGCGATATACGGCGCCGAACGCTCGAAATCAGTGCACATGATATATCTGCACAGCATTGAGAGCAAAAACAACGACAAAATCAGAAGTACACATTAAAATGTGGTCGACATTACGTTCGCTTATCCCGACAACTCTCATAAAAATCATAAGAATCAAACGCTTCTCAAAACGTTAGAACGCGAAACGCTCAATATTTTAAATTATTTGCAACATTCACAGTTTCAGGGCAGCGATGCTTCTCAAATAAGGTCAGTATCAAGTGCTATTGTGCCAGTCATATATATCGTCGACTTTCAGCAACGCTCGTACGCTGAAACCTCATTATTTTTAACTACAACACACGCAGTTTGAGGGCAGCAACGGTGATAAAATAAGGTCAGTATCAGAATCTATTGTGCCAATCATCGCCAACGGCGATACCACGCTGAAAACACCAGTTCTCATTAGATCACTGAAGTTAAGCAGTGTTGGGCGCGGTTAGTACTTGGATGGGTGACCGTTCGGGAATACTGCATGCTGTTGGCCCGTCGTGGGTGTGGTGAGCCCACACTTGTAGTTATTTACTACAAGAAACTATCCACCTAGAAACACTACCCGAATCGGCTAGTGTCACGCCTACCCCGAAAAGGAAATGGCTTAATGGTATACATACATACATACATGTACATCCTCCACTTCCAGCAACTTTCAAACGCTAAGTGCTCAATATTTTGAAGCAGCTGCAACACTCATAGTTTGAGGGCAGTGACAGTGCTAAAATAAAGTCAGTATCAGATACTATTGTGCCAATCATGTACATCGTCCACTTCCAGCAACGTTCAAATGCTAAGCGCTCAATATTTTGAAGCAACTGCGACACTCATAGTTTTAGGGCAGCGGCAGTGCTAAAATAAGGTCAGTGTCGAATACGGTAATGCCAATCATATAAATCGTTCGATTCTCACAAAATGTTAGAACGCGATGCGCCCAATATTTTCATTTGATTGCAACACTCACATTTTGAGGGCAGCAATGGTTCTAAAATGAGGTCAGCATAAATTGCGGTAATAATAAGCTTCTTGCAAAACTTTAGAACGCGAAGCGCTCAATATTTTTCATTAATTGCAACACTCACAGTTTAAGGCAGCAGTGGTTCTTGAATAAGGTCAGTATTAAGTGCTATTGTGCCACTCATATATATCGTCCACTAAAAGCAACGTTCGAACGCCAAGCGCTCAATATTTTTAATTAACTGCAACACTTATAGTTTGAGGGCAGCGAATGCTAAAGATATGTTAAAATGAGGCTTTTAGAAATCATTTAAACTGTTAAGTTTGTGACAGAGAATATCTAGCTGAGCAAGGTGGCTAGTAGTTGAGGATGATAATTCTACAAAATGCTAAATCGCCTTTCTGTGCTGAAAGGAATTCCATTCGCCACCTTCTATCCTTAAATTTAGGAATATAGAATATGTTCCGAATGTTATTAGTCTATTCTTAACGAAATAGTAGCTAATAAACATGATCTTACTCGAAACCTAATGAAGTGATGCAAACTGGTAGTGGCGCTTGTATGCTTCATTGTCCCAACTGCACTTGATACTGACCTTATTTTAGAACCATTGCTGGACGATACATATGACTGAATTATTTCACATGGTACTGAGCTCACTTTGCACCATTTTTCCACTCAAAGTAGTAATTATATCAGTTATGACAAAGCATTTTGCACTTACAATTCGACCGTTTTGAGAAGCACGTGATATATATCATTGGCACAGACGCACATGATACTGATCTGTTTTTACCACTGTTGCTACCCTCAAACTGGAAGTGTTGCAGTTAATTCAAAATATTGACTACTTTGCGTTCGAATGTTGCTTTAAGTGGACGATATATATGACTGGCACAATTGCACGATTTCGTAATCATGCGGGATTTTTATGTGCTGACTTCTATTGCGTATACCAAATTAAATTTTTCGTCACAGCCTTTTTGCACTATAATTACCGCAAGTCATTTAGAGCCAACATCGCTGTCGCAGCTTTAGCATTATAATTCTGTAAAACTGGTTCACTACATGCAATATCAATTAATTCTTTAAATGCATCCTTTGCGTAATCATTCCAGATATATTCAGTGTTCTTTTGCAACACATTCGATATTTTGCGCTTCGGAAGGTTTTCTTTCGAAAAAGAGATATTTTACTTCATATTTACGAAAACGAAGTTTAGATGGTTTTAATCTTAATCCTACTTGTTAAGTACTCGTTACTACAAGTAGCTCGTTACTTGTAATTGTAACGTTACTGTAAAGAGTTAATGAAAAAAGTAACTTACCCAACACTGGTGTATTCAGATAGGAATCTACATAGGAACCTATCTAGGATTGGGAAGAAAGGTGAAAGGCAATTTTGTAGATTTTTTTAAGCTAGCAGTTTTGATGTTTAATATTTTATATAGCATCTTGTGTCGTTTATAACGTCGTAGACTTGAATCTTTGATTTTTTAATGGCATTTTGTACATAGACCTTTTGAAAAGGAAAAATTCGTCTCTTGACTATTCATGACGTCAAAAGTGTACCAAATGCCAATCTGATTAGAACTAGACAGGTTAAAATAAGAATGTGAAAATGTACCTTCTTCCTTTTCCTTAACGGTCTCGTTAACTGAGGATGTATCTGAAATGAAGTCCTGACTACTGTGATTACTGTTGTTGTCAGAACATTCTCCTTCCTCGGGTTCATTAAAATTATCATCTTCTCGTGCGAGCTTATTTTTATTGGTTTCATCCTATAAGAGACAAATTTGAGTACATAATAATACAACAGAAGATATAGATTTGCAAACATAGCATAGAGTCAAGATTTGCAACAGCTAATCGATGCCAAGGACGAAATCAAACCACAAATATATTATCGCCACTCTTTACAACATTTGCAGTAATGGCACAACAATTCTTATTATACTTCACTAAAACTTTACTGATCATTGTATAGTGCGAAAATATATAAATTCTCTCTTTATTAGAAATTCGTAATAACAAAACTGTCCGATTTTTATAGAGGCAAATTATGTATTTAAAAGACAATTCTTCACCTTTGCTCACGGCTGCAGACAAACGTATTGAACAGATAAAAAAAAAGAGGAATTTACGTAATCGTTAAGTAACTAAACACTCCAGTCAATAATAGAACTTCTGAGGATCACTAGTAGTATGTGATTGATTGGGATGAGTACATTGTAACGTACAACACGCGCTCAAAATCAAATTAATTGAGGAAATTTTTTGCAAAAATTGTACTGTGCTGAATAAATGTGGATAAAGTCACTTTATAGAGAGGGACCAGTATGCTGATTATGTCAGGCTGGTAAGACCTGACTAATTATTTGATTGTGGGTTCGTGAGTCACTTATCAGCCCTACGCGGACCGTGTCAGAGTACAGTGTTTAAATGGGCGACAAATAGTTGTTTTAACAATTATTTTATTGTAAGAAATAATAACAGAGTTGAAATTTATATAAAATAAACTTACATATACCTTTCTGTTAAAAAGGGCAAGAATGAGTTGCTTTGTCGGTTGGATCTCCTCCTGTGACGTAAAACACCGACGGAGTTTTACCGGATGATAGATTGAATAAACTCGGAAGTGATTCAATATTGAAAAGGCGTATGAACACTTTTCTGTAGTGGTAGTGCGATACAAGGTTCTATAACGATACCCAATCCACACTTGAGTTCTTTTCGCGAAGGTATAACACTGCGGACTTTATTCGTAAAAGACTCACTTTACGACGACCGAAAGTCTCAGCCGAAAGGACTTAGTACAAGACTCGAACACGTTAACTATTTTGAATTGAACTTGAAAGTATGCGACTTATTCAGAGTGTTTCTTCGGTCACAATGAGTTAGAAGCCGTGACTTTGTCAAAGCGATTCGTTAATCGTAGATCGATGTAAACAGTATGACTGCCGAGAACGTAAGACAATCAACAGGGATGTCTCTGAGGTTTATATATGATGGGTTCTCCATGCTAGCGATAGGGGCGATGAATACGTGCCGAAAGTCACGTTTGAACTTTTGAATTCGGCACGTTTCTACTTTTGAAATCGGCACGTTTCTAACTTTTGGAATCGGCATGTTTCTATTGATAATATTACCCGCATTTAGTCCCGCTCAATGTTTATACATATCAATATGTTCGGTTACATCATTATCCGGCTGAGAGCGATGCTAGTGGGTGACTAATATTATTAAGCGTTGAATGATTTACGCTAGTTTGTGTTGAATTAAGCGAGCGGTCAATATGTACATTCCCTCTGCTGATACTCTCGGTTGCCGATTACCTCATCTTTTTCTCTTTCCAGAATATGAATTCTATTACTAACTTAACTATAGGCGATATCTCTAGTCAAACACTTTGTTCACAATCTTGCCTGACTATACGCATGTTTCTCCTCTAGGTGGGTTATACTTTAACAGTAACAGTGATATGAAATTATGTCGATAAATTATTACCTTAATTTAGACATACGCGTGTATTCATGTTCCATATAATTAGTTTTGACTTTGCTATTGGATTATTAAGAATATGCATACATTTGTATGTTATTAAATATACTTAATTATTTTATAGCAGTAGAGTCTGCAATTACAATCTCTCATTAGCCGATCGATTGCTAAGTTATCGGTATTCTCTGAGTTCTTATTCTTTTATGGTAATACTTTAAGTATCTTGCGGTCTCTTTCTTACCGACCGTAGTACAGTTACCATACCTAGGTTTAAACTCAGAGAAGATCGGTAACACTATGGCTTGTAGTTGATGAAATTAGCCTGACAGACGTAGGGTAAGGTGGGTTGAGCCTAACTGGGCGTTACATCAAAAAATTTAAAATTTCGGGATGTAACACCATGTAAAGATTCCAAGTGTAAATATGTGACTAGCATTTCTGATTAGGAACAGATAACTGAAGGCGTACTGCAAATAGGAAACTAACATTCTGCTTGGGCTTCCATGACTTTAAAGTTTCTCAGATTTCTGGAGGTTCTACAAATTTCACTGGTCTAGCTGTAATTCGACTAACACCATCTATCTACTCTTTCTCACGCACTCAAAGTTAGAAGTAATTATTCACTGATCAAGTTGAACCTATGCTGCCACCACCACTGGTTCATAATTCAATATCAGTGTCTCCATCCTGGAAATACTTGTGAGTCGAAAAATAATACATACATTGCTGGATTAATTCTGGAAAGCTCCAAGCTACTCTAGGCTTGTTACCTATCATAAAAAATGGTGTAACAGAATCGTAACTCTAAATAAATACTCGGTACGACCGTGACGAAACGACCGCCGGTCCGTACGCGAGAGGAGGCGGAACCCCCCGAGGGGTTCCTAAGCCCCGAGCAACGACAGTCCCCATCGTTAGTCTGGTCTTGTTCGCTTCCGAAAGAACACGTTCTAAGGTTGTGCTAGTGTGTCGGCTGTTCACGCTCTCGTCACCACGCCATCTCCTTGAGGAAGCCTCCGCTTGATTCGACCTACTACATTCCTCCTGGACGAATCTCGCACGCGGGCTTTCCGCCCACCCTTGCGATCTGACTGCCCCGTCACGGGACACCGAATCCCACTACATAAGTGGCTAATAAATCATGCACTATTTCATACGAATCATTTGTCTCATTGTGTCTAAATCCTTATCTTGACACTCCAACTCCCAATCTCACTCCTCGGTCTTACCCCGCAATACATGGCGCCTAACTTAAAAACCCACACGTTTCCTTGTCTGAAAACTCAAAAGCCTGCCGAGGAAAAAGGACACAATCCTAAAATTCACACTCGACTTTACTCTCAAACTCTTTCGACTTTTCTACATGATATTTGACCCACATACTTGCCCATGATACTGCCCATGATTTTCTGAAAAATCACTCTCGCCGCTGCGGTATTCTATCCCTAAATCTAATGTTCCAGCAAAATAAGAATAAATTCTTTTAACAGTCTGCAGTGTCTTTTATTATGTTTACATAAATACCTACTTACATTATTAACTTAGTACGCGATTTTTGGCCTCGATACAATAGCGAGGAACATAAGAGATCCTACCGCTTCTCGATATGGAATGTTGTCAAGTGCTTCTTCATCTGACTTGACTTGTACTAATGTTGCATGCGGGCTTGCTGGAACACTCATCATTTTTGGTTCAGTCATGCGAAATCTCTCGAAAATTTTCCTCGCGTAAGCTTCTTGATGAATAATAATAGACTTTTTGTTTCTATCGCAATCTATCTGTAACCCTACGAAATTACGAGCGTCGTCAAGCGTTATCTCGAATGACCTTTTAAGCGAGTTCACAACAGAATCTATATTTTTCCGATCTTTGTGTGCTATGAGCCCATCGTCGACAAATAATGCGAGATACACACTCATACCATTCACAGTACTATGAAATACACACTTGTCAGCTTCAGATTCTTTAAAATCAAAACACTTGAGAAACACTTTGAACCTTCAGTTCCAGCACCGTGGTGCTTGCTTGAGGCCATACAGGGCCTTTTTTAATTTACACACCACTTTTTCACTCTTCACTTTGCTGCTGTTGTTGAGACTTTCTGGAACCTGCATGTAGACCTCTTCTTCTAGTTCGCCGTAGAGAAACGCAGTCCGAACATCGAACTGAGTTGGTTCCAAATCTTGATGCGCCACTATGGCAAGCAGTACTCTGATTGAATCATATCTCACCACAGGTGAGAATGTTTCCGTATAATCCAGCCCTTCTTGCTGGAGAAAGCCACTGGCACATAGTCGTGCCTTGAATCGTTGAACCTCTCCTTTTTCATCGTGCTGCACCTAATTTTCTGATCTTCAGTTTTTGGCACGATTGACCAGGTTTGGTTCTTCTCGTGTTGATGGCTTCTCTCCACTTTTTCTGTTTCTGGACCAGTGACTGCATCTTTATATTTTGTCGGAGTGCTGTATTCCACCATGTTTACTGGATATCGAGCAGGTGTCTTCAGAGTTGCTCTGTTTCGCAGCGAACGAGTTCTGACAGTTTGCTCTGGATGTGTCACTTCCTCCATTCCTTGCTAGATTACAGGTTTAGCATCTGCTCTCGCAGCTCCATCAGACTCATCGTCTTCCTCCTCGTTTTCATCACTATTGCTAGTGATAGGCAAACTAACAGTGTACTGATTCGTGGGATTATTCTCTGCGATACCGAGTGATTGTTGATTAAATTCAATATCTCTAGACACTGATATACATTTAGTGTTAGGAGTGTATAGGCGGTAATTAGAAGACTGACCTTCGTACCCGACAAGAATTGTTTTTATCGCCCGAGCATCAAGCTTTTGTCTAAGTTGCTTGGGCACGTGGACAAAAGCTTCTGAACCAAAGATTCTGATATGACTGAGGTTAGGTTTTCTCCCTACCAACACTTCGTATGTTGATAAACATCTAAGAACACTTGACGAAGGTGTTCGATTTAGTACGTATACCGCAGTGTACACCGCTTCTGCCCAGAAATGTAATGGAAGCTTCGCTACTTGGAGCATCTTTCGCGCACTTTCTATGATGGTTCAATTGTCGCATTCCGATCTGCCATTCTGTTGTGGCATATACGGTGCAGTTGTTTCTAGACGAATTCCATGTGAATCCATATATTCGCTCATCTGACGGTTGCAGCATTCTCGTCCGTTATCTGATCTTAATGTTTTTGTTGAACGACCGAACTGATTTTCAACCAGTTTTGCGTATTTTTTTAATGCTTCAGTCACATCTGATTTGTGACGCAGAAAATAAACATGACGAAATCCCTAAGCATCATCTTCAAACGTAACGAATAATCCGGAACCACGCAGAGATTGTACTGACATGGGCCCGCAAATATCAGTATGAATAAACTCACCTGGTGCACAGTCCCGCTTTTTCTCAATTTTATCAAACTTTAGGCGCTGAGACTTGCCCAGCTAACATGGTTCACAAAAAACTCACTTATGTTACTAGGTTTGACACCACTGGCAAGACCCTTATGCGCCATCTTGCGCAGGGTACGTCCATTTACATGGCCCAGCCTTTCATGCCACAATTTTTAACTCGTCGAGAAAACATTTGCTTCTCCAACACTTTGATGAGACATCACTGTAAAACACAGTCGATAAATATTGTTCTATTGCATGACTCCTATTGCCATGGTCTCACTATTTTTCTTGATTGCCACAGTGTTTTCATTGAAACACAATTCAAACCCTTTTCTTTGCTCCATATGCCACTCACACACTTTTCAATCACGATAGAACCGTCACCAGTGATGTCGCACTCGCCTTCGTCGCCCAACACTATCGTCTCTCCCGTCAACGGCCGGAAACTTGCGAACCAGTCTCGCCGATCAGTGATGTGTCTTGGGGCTCCACTGTCGGTAAGCCAGGCATCTTTGACATCGATGTTCAGAACTTTCTTAACTTGGTCCTCAGAGAATGAACTGACAAATGTGCAGTCCTTTGACTGGCTATTACTGTTCTCCTGTTTGTCCTTCTTCCTCTTACGACACTCATGCGCGTGATGTCCCTTACCTTTACGCAAACCAGGATGCATAGCGTCCTGGTTTGCGATTTCGAGCGTTCTTTTCTTTCTTTTCAGTATTCTCACTCGTTTTATCAAGAACTCTCGTTGCTGCAAAGGCACTTGTTGCTTCACCCTATACTTTCAGCCTATTTTCTTCCCTAATGAGTCCTTCCTGGAGATTCTCGAGTGTTTGATTTTGTGGATCAACACTGTCCCAAGCGGTTTGAAACATATTAAACTTCGAGGTCAAGCCCGCGAGTATTTTGGTCATTATCGTTATTTCAGACACGTTTTCACCAACATCTAACAACAGTAACGCTAGGTTCTGAATTTTAGCCACATGTTGTACGACAGAGTATCTGGGAGACATCTTGTACTCATGAAACTTTTGCGTGAGTAATAGTCTATTATCCCACATCTCTTTCGACGTCGAACAGGATAACAAGCACTCAAGTTGAGAGTATTCTATCGCCGAAGATATTAGGAACTTCGCTTGCGCGTCTTTTTTTATCCACGCTTTCGCTGCGGCTGCATTCGCATCACCCTCTGGATTCACCCTGGTGCCGTCTACGGCATCATCTATAACACTTGCAACGAACACCGATTTCAACTGAAACTTCCAGCCATGAAAATTTGATCCATCAAATTTTACAACATGTTTCATCGAAATTTCACCAGCCACGATCACTTCTTCCACTTTCAGGACTGCAACTCACGCAAACTCTTTCTACCCGAAAAATGGCGACACACACGGACCGCGTGGCTTGCTACGACTTTTCTTTCTTTTTCTTAAGTTCTCCTTCTACACAATTATCGTGCTGGGCCCATAACCTGTTGAACCTCACTATTGTAATTGTGTGAATTAAAGAAGGAGATATGAGACTTGTAAAAAAGAAGATTAAACGTCGACTCTGAAGATTTATTCAAAAGAAAAATGATGCTTCTGATATAGGTAACAGAGTTCAACTGCCTGAGTCTTTGTCTTACAGGCGCACTGTGCGTATGGTAGTGGTCACTCAGGAACGCATATATTTCAGGTGTAACCCAAGTACAAGTAGTTAATGTACATTTATGTCAAAGTGCGATAAACTACTTCAACATTCATTTATTTGGTTGAAATTTCATTCTTCGAAAGTTAATTTCAACTGTTTTTGATTCAAAATTAGAATTTTTGCATTTGAATAGCAATTTCTACATTTTCCGTTGAAAATTCAGCTTTTTTGGTGCGGTGCTTTGAATGTTTTGAATTTTCTCTTGTGATTTTTGTTCTTTTGTGAATATTGCACCTAATATTGGCCATAATCTTTGCTAAGAGCATCCTTCGAGTTTGTGGTTCTACGATCCATCCTAAGACCATTGGCCTTCATAATCTCCGTCAGGCCCGTTCTTGTCGAAGTCTAAAATGGATTCGGAAAAATTGGAGGAAGCACTTAATTTCATTAAAGAGGACACTGCTTGCCTTGCTTCTATTAAGGAGGATGTTAGCTCTTTGAAGGTAACGACGGACCAAATGAAGAAAGACCTGGAGTCTTTAAAGAAAGAAAACGAGATTATAAAAGGAAAAAATAATGACCTGATGACTAAAAACCTGGCACTTGAATCAACGGTTTCAGACTTGCAAGGGGCAGTCATTTCGCTTCAAACACAGGCTAGGAGGAATAATGTGGTGTTGTTCAACCTCCCTGTTAACGAATCGATGAACAGAGATCTACAAGCATCTGTTTTGAGTCCCTTTTCTAAACCTGATATCACGATGGATGAAAACGCTTTTGACTCCGTTTTCAGGTTTGTTAGTAAGCCCGGCGTCAGACCTGTATTGATAAAGCTGGCTGCCTACAAGTGGAAACAGCTGATGTTTGACAAGACAGCAGATCTGAAAATACAACAACTCGCAGTCAGCAATAATAGATCGAAGGTCGAGAGAGAGGAAAGGAAATGACTGATGGAAATACGAAACAAACTCAGGTCCAGGGGAGTGAACATTTACCTAAAAAGAAATAAATTATTTATTGATAATAAGCCTCTCTCTCAAAAGGTTCTTCCGATTCAGCCTCCTCGATAAATCGATATTTAAATTCAACACCTCGTCGAAGTGCATCCTCCAGATTACGCAACAACGACAGAAATGGGATTGAAACAGAATAGCAATGCAGGAGATCATCCTTGAAACTTTCTCAGCCTTCGAAGATCAATTCGTCGACTGTGGGGCAAAAATTCTCTAGGATTAAGGATCAGGTTTCTGTTATCCATTGGAACGTCCATGGCTTTGCCAATGTATCAGAAATTGAGGAATATGTCCTCCCGCTCGATATTATATGTGGGGTA
Source organism: Andricus quercusramuli (assembly GCA_932178445.1). Taxonomy (NCBI): domain Eukaryota; kingdom Metazoa; phylum Arthropoda; class Insecta; order Hymenoptera; family Cynipidae; genus Andricus; species Andricus quercusramuli. Next base: position 34,184 of record CAKNXH010052017.1, on the reverse strand, counting down.
AAATTTCCCAAGTGTCCCCGCCTAAAATTTTGTTGTCGCCTATCTTATTCAAACTCCGCCAGATAGTAGTGCTAGTGGACCTCTTTATATTCTGTAAAGGGGGCGCACCTAGTATAACGGGTTGTCAAGATACAGGCGCCCGAATTTTCGACGATTCACCCCGACTGCTAACCTTCAATTGTACATAACTCCTGTTACAGTTATCCAATTTGACTTTTTTATGCGGGTTTTAGAAAGGTATTTTAACAAGGTTTACAATAAAAATAACCAATGAACAATAAAAAAATTATTTCACCTTGATTTTTCATTTTAAAAAACATTTTTGTGATTTTCTCCCAATGCGGCATTTTTAATATTTTTTTAGTTAGGCTAGAAAAAAAGCTTGATTTTTTCTCTTGAAAAACACCTTAGAACGAAAATGGGATGGAAAGTATTGGTTGAGTTGTAGAATGTCATAAGAGCGCGGGTTCCCCGCGCCAACGAGCCACGGCGCTACTAGGCGTACTGTAGTGACTCAGTTGTTTTAATAATTGATAAAAATGATTTTTCAGTTAACATGTAACGAATATTTCATTTTATCCTTACTTTCATGTAGCTGGAGAACGATTTACATATTTTCTTAATTAAAATTTTCAAATGGTTCCAATGTAGGAAAACGATAGTTAATAATGAAATTATTAACGATTTTATTGGATGGTTCTGCTTATCTGTTACATTTCGAGATGGTTTTTAATAAGTCGTCTTGTATGCCACGTTCTGGTGAGTTTTTTTGGTGTTAATCTCTTTGCCTTTAACAATTTTTGACGTGATTCTCCTTGCCTTTCACATTTCGGAGTGCTTTTTTTATGTGAGTCCCCTTGCCTCTCACGTTTTGGGGTGCTTTTTGGTATGAGTCCCCTTGTCTCTCACTGTGTTACTTAAAAAGTGAGTTTTTGTTCAGCTTAACGTTCACTTTGATCTTCTCTTCGCGATCTCTTTGCGATTTTTCTCTTCGGGAAAATGTCATACTGTGGTATAGTGGTGATAGTATTTTTGTGTGCTTGTCACATTCTTTGCAGAGTCGAATCGAGTTTTAAGGTGGCGTTACCCCAGCAGTGGCGGCATGATTTTCTTTGGAAATGAAAAATATTACCGTTTCAGGAAAGTTTTTTAGCCCATTGATATAGAGCATCAGCAGTCAAAATCTGATTCTGAGACGATGCCTGGAGACTTGCACGTACGGCGAGTCTTTTCAAATTGCCCCCAATTCCATCACATGGTCCTTTTCCATGTGCAGTCGCGTGAAAGTGCCATTCCGTCTGAATACCGAAGTCTGCTTTATGATATAGCAGATTTGCAAAATTGTACTTATTTTCAAAATGTTGTGCTGCACCATCGGTAGAGTAAATAATTTTTTTTGGTTTAAAATTATCTTTTAGGTATTTGGTTATAACTTTCTGAAATTCGTAAACAGATATTGTTTCGTGATTTAGGTTGTCGGATAAAAGAGCTAGATTCCGATGTTTTAATTCATTACCCTCTTTGTAATAGGTGACAGTTGTATAGATCGTGACCTGATTTTTGTTACTTGTAAGCCGAAACATAATTTTTATCAATTATTAAAACAACTGAGTCACTACAGCACGCCTAGTAGCGCCGTGGCTCGTTGGCGCGGGGCAACCGCACTCTTATGACCTTCTACAACTCAACCAATAATTTCCATCCCATTTTTGTTCTGGGGTGTTTTTCAAGAGAAAAAATCAAGCTTTTTTTCTAGCCTAACTAAAAAAATATTAAAAATGCCGCATTGGGAGAAAATAACAAAAATGTTTTTAAAATGAAAAATCAAGGTGAAATAATTTTTGTATTGTTCATTGGTTATTTTTGTTGTAAACCTTATTAAAATACCTTTCTAAAACCCGCATAAAAAAGTTAAATTGGATAACTGTAACAGGAGTTATGTACAATTGAAGGTTAGCAGTCGGGGTGAATCGTCAAAAATTCGGGCCCCTGTTTCTTGACAACCCGTTGTACTAGGTACGCCCCCTTTACAGAATATAAAGAGGTCCACTAGCACTACAATCTGGCGGAGTTTGAATATGATAGGCGATAACAAAATTTTAGGCGGGAACACTTGGGAAATTTTACCCCATGTATGTGTATGCGAAACGTGATTGTCTGTACCCCCCTCCTCACGGCTTAGTTGGCTGCCAGTCCACGATATTTTCGTAAGTAATGCTGCTCGTAATAATCCAAGAGGTCGTCCTAAGGGTGGCATTTCCATTTTAATAAATAATGAGATTTATAAGTACGAAATAATTAGTAGGACTGCGTTTTGGATTTTTATAAAGTGTAAATTCGCGGATGTAGAATTTATTCTAGGCTATCAATTAAATTCTCAGATATTGCCACTGAGTATATCGGCGTCACATAAACAACTTTCTTTGGATAGAAAAATTAATAGACATGGCTCTGCATTAAGGGAATCGTTAGGAAGTAATGTTTGGTGATATTAAATGGGAGATTACCAGGAGACACACCTGCTCAATTTACCTTCATGGCTTCTGAGAGAATGAGAGTAAACGTTAACAACAATTTGGACAGTATGAAAAATAGGGTTAATAATGATAGCACTGAAAATTTTTCCTCTCAGGAGCCGTTGGTTAATAGTGTAATTGAACTCGCTGCCTGTAACATTAAGTTTTTAGAATTTGTAGAGAATTTCGAAACTCTGTCGATGGCAACACGATCTGATCATTTACCGATCGTTACTAAATTCTACTTGTATAGTAAGGGAAAGTCAGTGGGACGATGGTCGTGGAGGTTAAGGCATAGGCTTTGGACCCACTCCGTCGGTTTGCGGGTTCGATTCCCGCCTCGCACTCTGGAAGAGCCTCGGTGGCCCATGCGGTGAACACTTGCCTAGCAAGGGAGTTGTTCATCTCCGGAGAGTCGTGGGACCGGTACCTCTAAAGAAAAAGTTTCTCTAGGTACTTAAGGCTATTGCTCTTGGTGGTTCGGAACCCACCTTAAACTGCTTAGTGAAGAGGAGTCTAATATTAACCTAAATGTAAATTCCTTACATGAGTCGATTAAATGGAAGAATCACCTAGTATTACCCTACACCGAGGGCATGATATTCGTTCCTAATGTCGCCCTTCAGGAAAACTCATCTATCGATGAGTTAAACGATAAACTTATGGCTACAATTACTCAGATTGCGAAAGAAGTGGGGTTGACTAAAAAACAATATATAGGGGAATTTAGAAAGAAGCTGGTACGATGATGAATGTTCCTATCTTTCCTGTCAGCTAAAGGGAAATTAAAAAAAAATGTGAATGGAATAAGGCTCCTGGGGGCATGGCATTAGCAATGAATTTTATAAGTATCTCTCTGAGAATTAGCTCCTATACTTGCAGGCCTTGTTTGGCAGGATCTGGAGGGAAGAAGAAGTCCCATCTAATTGTGTAAAAATTCATCTTTTTATGATACACAAAAAAAGCTCCAAAACAGATCCCTCAAATTATAGAGAGGTTGCCCTTGCTAACTGTAAACTAAGATTTTCACGCAAGTTTTGTTGTCAAGGCTTTCCAAGTGGGCTGAGTGTGCAGACGCTCTTCCGGAGAACCAGTCTGGTTTCAGGAGTGGAAGGAGCTGCTTGGATAACATTTTCACCCTAACCTCTATTATCCAAATACGTCTCTCCGAACCAGGGGGCAAACTATTTTCATTCTTTGTTGACTTTAAAAGGGCTTTTTCCTCTATTAACCATCATCACCGTTGGAAAAAACTCCTGGAGAAGGGCGTTAGCACCAGAATGATACAAATTATTTCCAACCAATATCAGAAATCTACTGTTTCCATACGTTCAACTGAAGGGAACACCAGTCCGGTAGAGGCAACCTTTGGTCTCCTCCAGGGTGAAAGTTTGAGTCCGATATTATTCTCTTTATTCCTAAGTGATCTTGAGGAATACTTAATAAATCATGGAGCTAGAGGGATTATGATTAATTATTGTACGGAATTATTCTTTTTGGCTTACGCGGATGATATTGTCGTACTACAGGGTTGCCACAGACTTTCCATTTTCAATTTCCCTGACCTTTTTTGAAAAATCCCTGACTTTTCGACATACCTACAGGAAACTCTAAACCTAAAAAGAACACAGCAGGGGATGTAAATCAGACGCAGTATTTTTTCTTCCAATTTATTGAAATTTGATGATAAAACTTTGACAAAACATAAAATACATAAATAACATGAAAAATAAAACTAACATACACAATATCTTCAGCAAACATGAAATTAACTCAGGTTAACAGATACTAGTATTTTATACCATATTCATCATAATGAAAAATAATATTAAGGGGCTAGTCTAGTTTCTCGGGCGGAAAATGGAGGTGATTTTTCGGGACTCATAAAAAAACCATGCGGTCAAATATTTTACAATTTCGAGGATATATTCAGATACTATTGATAAGTTAATACACAAAATTTCATGAAAAAATATCGACTGTAAGCCGAGATATACACTCCGATGTCGAGTCATCCAAAAATGAAGTTGTAAATCGGCTGCAGTTGTAGACGTCTACAGAATGCCAGTATCTGAAAATTTTTTTTCACGTTAAACTAGATGACTTTTCCCATACTATGAACCAAAAAAATTTCAGTTTTTGCTCGTTTTGTGCACAGCAAATTTTTATTTTTTGAAATATCGAAAGGATCCTAGTTCATGGTATGTAAAAACATGTTACGAATATTCGTGCAAAATCTCAAATCGATTCGTTAATTTTTCTTTGAGCTAGAGTTGCAACCGTTTTTGAAAATGCAGTTTTGAGAAAAACGCTTTTAAAGTTTTGACAACTGATTTTCGGTTATAAAATTTAATTTTTCATACTCTCATAGCTCTGGGAACTTTTTCTCCGAATAGTATACTATCGAATTGGGCAAAAAAATCGATTTTTTAAAAGTGAGAAACTAGACTAGCCCCTTAAGTCAGTCAAAACAGTGAAAAGAATGAAACACCGATCATAGTGGAAAATGAAATTAACTTAGACAAGAATTGTACATTCAAGCCTATCAATCACAATGAAAAAAAACATAACCCAGCCATGCCAGGGACAAAAACATAGAACTATGAAAGAGACGTACTCAACAAAGAGATCTGATCATTAAGAGCACTCATCTCACTGGCTTCCTGTGACAGAAATTTAGCTCTCTCAGCTTTCAGTTCCCCTATTTCCTTTAGAAGGGATCTCTTGAATGTGGTTTTGGCATTTTCCGCTTCTCTGTCGGAACGCGAGTTTTTCATGGCGTCCTCATATCTACCTCTCGCGTTCCTAAAGGAGTGAATCATCTTCTTGTCAACATGAACGTTCTGCATACCTCCTCCACTTTTCAAGCCGTCATAAACCCTCTTTTGGGCAATAAGGAACTCATTTAAATGATTTTCAACGATGAGCTCTTTGTTCACAGAAAACCCTCTTTCAACAAAAGCTTGTCCATGGCTTAAAATCAGCACTAGTTTGACAAATGTATACAAATTTTCAAACTTTTCCTTGCCCATCAGAAAATCTCTAAAAAAATGGTCAACTCTCATATCTAGTCTTCGGTATTCTTTGCACAAATTTTTGAATTCAACCTGAGAAGTAAGTGATTTAAATTCTTTTTCAATTAAATCACATTTCAGACTGGAAACCCAGTTTTTGGCAGAAAATATTTATAATGCACTGGTAAGCCTAGACCTGGCTGCACTTGAGTAACTGGCTATCAATGTCGGATCGCAAAACGTCACCGCCTTACACAACCTATACTTCACTGAAGCCTTCTTCAACAAGCGCTGGCAAATATAAATAAGAATAGCTCTGCAGTCAGACTTAAATTTCTTCAAGGAACGGGTGGTCTCGGCTGGACCCTCATTTTCCAGCCATCTTACAGAGCATAATTTAGCAGGGAGAGGCGGCTTCTCTGGCTTACTAAATCTAAAATAATCACTTCGTCTTGCAGGAGTGTCTTTAAATGGATAGTAAATAGATCTAACAAAAACAGCAATGTCCCAGGAGACAGATTTGAAGGCTAAAGACAGCAAACTCAGTCTGCCTACAAGGTAAGTTCACTGCATTTGTGCTGAAATTCAACCCTCTATCAACTGCCGAGTTCGCACTGCTTTTTGCATTTTCTGGCAACAATGCCGGCTTGACTCGAATGAACGAATTACCAGGTCCAACGACTCAGCGCCGCCGGCAAGGCAAAACGAAAAATGGAATACGCTATATTTTGCTTTCTTCTTGCTAATGTTATGCTAAGATAAAAAATTTTTTGCTCTTTATGTTTTCGAGAAAAAGGTGAGGGCATCCAATAGAGGAAGATCGTTACTTCAGGACAAGTAAGAAACATCAACATCCAGGTTTCTTTAAAGCCCAAAGATATGTCTGAACTGCATGATGAGCTTCGTGGAGATTTTTCCGAAGAATCCGACCTGTGGACTATCAATTGTGGTGTGTATAAAGTAGCGAAAGCTTTGGCGGATGCAAACCGTAAAACAAAATTAACGGCTGATCATAAGATCAAAAGACGAATGCGTTAACTCACTACAAAGATAGGCTGAGAAAGACAGTACACATCCCGCATTAGTGTGTGATTGAATATATAACTGACTACATGACTACATAACTGACCATCAGGCAGCATATTTTTCACAGAATACGGGTACTATCTGACGCTAGGAGAAGTCTAGAGCAGATGGAGAGGATGTCGAAGCATTTTGGAGAGAAGTCTACAAAGTGCAGAATCCACTGAAAGAAGGCTCAAAGAACATAATGAAATTTAAGGAACTGTGCGATGCCCCCATAATACCTGAGGAAGAATGCCCACCCGCCACTACCGAGGAGGTGCAAATGTATTGAGAGGCATGAAGAACTATTCCACTCCAGGACCAGATGGTATCAAGACCTTCTGATGGAAGAAATTTCCTTCAACCCACCAGCATCTGGCCCACATTTTCACCTCATATCTAAAGTCAGAGGAGCCTATTCTGGAGTGGTTGGTGGAAGGACGCACAGTGCTCCTTCCAAAGATAGGCAACTTAGCTGACCCGAAGAATGACAGGCCAATCACTTATCTGAAAACACTGTATAAGATCCTCACAGCTATCCTAAATGATAGGATTGTTCGCACAATCAGACCTGTCTGGCGAGAAATGTACGAAGAACGCGGCTCAAAGAAAGGTGTAGCAGAATGTCGGGAGAACCTGCACATCGATAGATGTATCTGCGAAGACGCAGCATCCTACCAGCACTTCCTATCGATGGCCTGGATTGATTACCGGAAAGCTTTCGATTCAACCTCCCATATACTTATCATCTGTCTGTTGAAAAGCTTAAAGGTTCATCTACACATCGTGAGGTGCATAGAGAGATTAATGCCGCTTTGGAAAACCAGATTTACTATCTCATCTGGAAAACATCGTGTGATCACTAACAGTATCACCTTTCAGAGAGGTGTGTTCCAAGGCAACACCATGAGCCCTCTCCTCTGTTGCCTCACATTATTGCCACTATCTCTCACACTTCGCCATTCCGAAGGGTACCTCTGCGACAATCCTGGAAATCGGTAGCAGAAGGTCACTCATGTATTTTACATAGATGATCTCAAGATCTATGCTAAAAATAATGAGAAACTATATCGAGCTCTAGACATTGTCGAAAAGTACACTCAAGAGATTGGAATGGAGTTCGTGTTAGAGAAATGCGCCAAGGTTTATTTGAAGAAAGGAAAACTTAATGGCATCCCCGAAGATCCTCAGCTCGTCGACAGAAGCGCTATACGACACATTGGTACTAGAGAGACCTATACATGCCTGGGCGTGCCACATAGCTGCATTAAGTACTTGACATCTATAAAGGATACTCTCTGATGCAGATAGAAATGTCCCATCCGGCGGATATGGTCTTCCGAACTGTCGGCGAGGAACAAAGTATCTGCGACAAACATGCTTGCCGTCCCAGTAGTACTCTATTCATTAAGAGTGGTTCCATGAACGAGGGACGAGCTCAGATGCCTTGATATCGGGACGCGTGAGGTTTTGCACATGAACAAAAGCATGCACCTCGAGTCTTCTGTTCCGCGACTTTACATCTCACGCCGCCTACGTGGTCGCGGAATACTGAATCTTGAATGTCTTTACAACAGGACTATTCTAGCTACAGCACATATAGTAGCAAATGGACAAGACCCTCTTCTTAAAATTGTCAGTAAGCACGAAGAAGTGGGCAAAGGGGCGTTTCTGTACAAAACAGCGGAGGAGGCTGCTGAAATTCCGCGAACAGCTCTTTGACAAGAGGACGCACGGCATGTTCCACAGAAATGTGGAGGATCCGTCGATTTCGTATGAGCTAACGTTTGCTTTCCTTAAATTGCCCGGATTGAAGTCGGGCACGGAGGGTTACATTTGGCTTGTCAACACGGTGTCAGTTCCACTCTAGCGTACCGTCGCCACTTTTTGGGCCAAGACATTCCCGATGATAGCTACAGAGCGTGTCATGCACACCCCGAGTATAATTATAATAATGACTAACAATCTCACTCTACAACTACATCTGTAGAGTTGACCTGTGTACCACCTTAAAACTAGCAACCGTTGATTTCCACAACATCGGACATCTCAACACTGAACAGCTAGCTGCTCAGTGGCGAGGTAAAAAATTGCACAAACAACACACCCAAAAATTAGATCTTCCTTACGTGGATAGTGATGCCTCAAACCTCTGGTTAAGGCGGGGAGAACTTTTTCCGGAAACGGAAGGATTTGTCATTGCCATCCAGGACAGGGTAATCAAGACGAGGCATTAACAAAAACACATCCCCAATATGGCGGCAGTTATTGACAGATGCTAGAATACACGCGCAGACATAATGATGCTGTTGGGATCATTCACCAACAAATTTGGCTGAACACTGGTTTACTAGCGAGATTTGAGCCTTACTACAAATATAGCCCAGTTAAAGTATTGGAGAACGAACACCATCTCCTTTACTGGTACAGGACTATTCTGACTGACCATCGAGTCATACACAATCGTCCAGATGTCCTCTGGTTAGATAAACGTGCGGAGGGTGAACAAGGTCACCATCCACCCAGTCGTGATCTCATCCACTGGGAACGTTCATGCGAGGTGCGTACAAATCTGGAAAGAACTGGGAGCTCGAAATTCGCTACATCTAATTCAGAAGGCAGTATTACTGAATATGTGCCACATCGTCCGGAGTTTTCTGGGAGTGAACAATGATAGCGGCTGAAATTTCCTTCTGTGGCCATCCCGCGTACACGACAGATGACTGTGATAAACACATTTTTAATCTTCGACTGTTAATTTTTGACTTTCAATTTTTGACCTTTCTTTTATATGTGTATGTCCGTGTCGTGTGTGAAGTTGTGTTTGTCTCACGCCGTCTAAACTAAAGTAAATATTTTGAAACGTTGGTCTCAGTCGCTGGCATTAGAACTAGCGTTTGTAAGAAAGATGGATCCTTATAATTGGGCTCTCCAGAATGAATGTTGAATCCCTATAGTGCTCTCCAGGATGAATGTGTGGATCCCTATAAACAGGCGCTCCAGTATGAACGTTGGATCCCTATAAACGGGCACTCCAGGATGAATGTTGGAACCCTATAAATGGGCTCTGCAGGATGGATTTTGGATCCCTATAGCGCTCTAGTGTGAATGACGGACCCCAGCAGGCGGGCTCTCCGGTGTATGCAGTCGCGAATTATGACGAATGCGCAAGCAGAATATAGATTTCCGAAACAACGACTGAAATCAACGAATCTACTAATCACTTGCCGCGTTTCGCGACCGTGTTTAGTAGCAAAGTATCAGGTCATGAGTACCTGTGGAATGGATGGTGCGCCCATTTATAATAGGATAATAGAGAGGAGAATAATAGGAGCAGATAGGGCCGCAGAGGAGCTTGACCTCCCATTTAATTCCAGGGACATTACACATGGCCTAGCATCACTAACACCTCTGGTGCTCAAAAGTCGTATACAGGAAGCAGAACATACGCTCCTACTAAGAGAACATGCTGAGAAACTCCTCCATGGTAAGTTCTACGGCATCCTACGTAGAGAAGAGCTCTCGATGGGTCTGTCCAACGTGTTTCTCAAGTCTGCTGGATTGAGATCGGAGACCGAGGGATTTCTTTTTGCCTGTCAAGACGGCGTCATAGACACCTTAGTTTACCGCGAGCGCATAATGAATGTACCTGTACGCGATACCAACTGCCGGGCTTGCAAGCAAGAGCCCGAAACACTTGGACATGTTCTCAGTGGATGATCTAAATATGCACGCTGCGCGTACATAGAGAGACACAATGCAGCTCTGAAAGTGATATATTACCATCTTAGGCATTTATATGGTGTTGATCTATTGCCCGTCTTGCCATACGCCCCGGGGGAACTCGAGTAAGGAGAGAACATCATCGTCTCTTCTTACTTAAGTACTCAGGGCTAGCCACAAAAATAAATGAGCAGAATCTAGCAGATCAAAAACGCTCGATATCTGTAAACAAATTGCTTTTGGCTGTTGAAATAGCTGCCATCGAAATGGAAGTGGAACAGCAGCTTCCTATTGATGAACTTCCATCGGAAGATGTGGAAAACGAAAACATGATTGCAGCTGAAGACATAGGTGCTAGGGATAATGAACATCAAGTACCGGATGGACTAGAACCACATCCGGATATCATAAACGATGATATAAACAGCGAAGTCCCAGAAAATCTACAGCACCTTCAAAGGAAACCTTGGAAGAAAACCTTGAAAAACTGCAGAACCAACACAAAGGCATTCACTGCCCAAGATGAGCATCACAAATGATCTGCGTGCACTAATAGAACACCTAAACAGCAAGGTTTTACCTATGCATTTGAACGCAACACAAAATGCGTTAGAGGTGCAAACTCTTGTATACTGTGCAGCTGTGGCAACCGTTAGAACGTTGAGCCGCAGAACTAAGCCTATAATCGCCCGGAGACAGGAGCGAGATCCGCCATGGAAGATCAGGTTGGATATGGATGTCAGCAAAGTAAGGTGCAAATTGGGTCGACTGTCTCAATATAAGAAAGGAAATCGAACCAGAAAGCTGATACACCATGTTATTAAAATCATCCACCCTCGGTACATCGAGACATTGACACCAGCAATATTGGATGAGATTATAGACTCCCAGCAGCAGAGACTTCATGTTCTTACTGCTAGACTGCGTCGGTACCAGAAAAGTAGTGCAAGAAGGCAACAAAATCGAACCTTTCAGACAGACGAAAGAAGGTTCTACCGTGAACTGAGTGTACAGCAAAATCACCAGCAAGACACCGAAGTGCCTCAATTGGAAGAAATGACTAACTATTGGTCAAACGTTTGGGGAAAAACTAACAGAAGCAATTTGGACACTGCGTGGTTCCAACTAGAGAAAGCAAGAGCAAGCAATAACCCTGAAATGGTGCTGGCGAACATCACAGCTTTAGATGTTTCAGCGGTTTTGAAAAAAGCATGTAACTGGAAAGCTCCAGGTCCGGACATGGTGCACAATTTCTGGTATAAGTACCTGACTAGTGTGCATCCTGCGTTGGCACGGTGTTTTCAGAAGATCATCGAACATCCAGATCTGATGCCAGGCTTTATGCTGCAGGGTACTACGTATATGTTGCCTAAAAAACCAGACGCTCATAATCCATCTGAATTTCGACCGATAGCCTGTCTTCCAACAATATATAAATGTCTTACAGCTATCATAGCAGATAAGGTTTATTCTCACTGTGACGAGAATGACATCCTTACAGAAGAACAAAAAGGATGTTGTAAAAACTCCCGAGGCAGTAAAGATCTAGTCACCATAGACGCTGTTGCCATGACGCAAGCTCGTAAACACCAAAGGAACTTGCACATGGCATACATTGACTACAAGCAAGCGTTTCCTTCCGTAACACATGACTATTTGCTTGAAGTCTTAAAAGTATACAAAATTTGTCCACGCATCATTGACTTCCTAAGTCGTGCGATGATGCTTTGGGGTACAAGAATCAAGTATTTTGATCATGGACAACCGAGGATAACTAGATCAATACGCATTAAGACGGGTATATTCCAAGGAGACTCCTTCAGTGCATTATGGTTCTGTTTAGCGTTGAACCCACTGAGCAAAACTTTAAATAGCATGTCTGATGGGTTCCGAGTAAATGATAATAAGGGTGGTCATCAAGTGACCCATCTTCTATACATGGATGACCTGAAGCTATACGCTAGTTCGGACGAGAAACTGTAGCAAGTGATTGATGTTACAAAGCAGTTTTCCAATGATATCAACATGGAGTTTGGACTAGATAAATGCCGAACAGTGCATTTAACCAGAGGAGAATTAGGGACCGCAGAGATAGAGAACGATTTCGGGAATGACATCGAGGCAATGGCTCAGGGCGAGTCATATAAATACCTGGGTATTCTTGAATCTAAGGGTATTCAGCATACGATAGTTAAGAAAAGCTTAACGACGGCCTTCACTACAAGACTCAGATTGGTTCTGAAGAGTTCTCTTAACTCGGCAAACAAGATCAGGGCAATCAACACCTACGCCATCCCTGTTCTCACGTACTCCTTTGGGCTCATCAAATGGTCGAACACTGACCTCGAACGATTAAACAGAATCATCCGCGTAGAAATGACGAAACACCGAAAGCACCACCGTAATTCGGCGAGTGAAAGGGTAGTTCTACCACGACATAGAGGGGGCAGAGGCATTGTAGATGTCAGAAAACTGTGTGAGTCACAAGTTACACAGTTGCGAGATTATTTTAACAGCAAGCGAGATGTTACGCTTTACAACACCATCTGTAAAGCGGATCTTGACTACACGCCCTTGAATTTGTCCTCAGAGGAGGCCTTGAATAGCAGAGCAGAAACCATAGAGGAATTAGAAACGCAATGGAGACAGAAAGCCATCCACAGCGAACACCCCAAAACGCTAGATCAATATGAAGTGGATAGTGAGGCATCCAATATTTGGCTGAGAAAGGGACTCCTGTATCCAGGAACGGAAGTATTCGCCATTGCGATTCAGAATAGAGTTGTCAGCACCACGAATTATCGCAAACACGTGTTACATCAAGACGTGGTTGACCGGTGCCGATTATGTGGAGATACCAACGAATCCATCGAGCACATTATTGATGGTTGTCGCGTAATGGCTCAAAGAGAATATACGCACAGACATAATGATGTGGCGGGCATTGTACATCAACAACTTGCCTTAAACCTAGGACTCTTAACAGAATGGATGCCTTTCTATAGATACATTCCAATGTCAGTTTTAGAAAATGAAGATTACATCTTATATTGGGATGTGACTATCCAGACGGATCATTACATCCGAGCCAATCGACCTGACATCGTGATGCGAGAAAAAAAAGGTGGAAGAGTCTACATCATCGACATTGCTTGTCCGCTGAACCGAAATTTGCAGGCAACCTATACAACCAAGATTCATAAGTATAGCGAGCTAAGGCATGAAGTTAAGGCAATATGGGGGAATGTGAAACATGCATCTATTCATCCTATTGTGATTTCGGCTACAGGCAATGTGCACGCAAGATGCACTGAACATCTTGAACACTTAGGAGTCAGTAGGGTACTGGCGGCAGCTCAAAAGGCGGTTTTATTAAACACCTGTCGCATTGTAAGAAACTTCCTAGACCATCAGGAAGCAAGTGACTAAGAACCTATGCCGTGATACATGGTAGCTCTAAGAAAGCATCCAGAGGCGACTGGTGTCACCTTCAACACTCACGGCCGCTGTGTAAGGATAACAGCGGCAAAGCCAAACTGCAAACTACATCATGCTTCTAATTTTTCACCTACAACATCATCGTAAATGATTTCAAACAACGTATTGCAATAACTTATAACATCCTGATCTCATCAGTCACTTGACTTAGTACGTGGCTATGACGAAAAACCGGGTTCACCCGAGAAAAAGTTTGAAAAAAAAAATAATGGGACGACCCCATCGCCCGAGAACTCCGGCTCTTGCAGTCAGCCACATTGCTTTGGGCTAACTCCCGAATGCAACGAATTATACGGTTATGACACAGTATCGCGCAGTGTCACCCACAATAGGCCTCTCTCGGATGGAGGCCATAGTTCAGTTTGGAGTTGCAATAGGACGGAAACGAGGCGACGACCAGGCAATGGCCCCGGAAAAACGCGAGAACATCGACTGAAATGGTCGGACCAACTCAGGAGGGACATCCTTACCTGTTGGCAAAGAAGCTCACCGGCGCGAAGAGGATTCATGAAGAAGTACATGAGCGGTGGGTCAATATGCACCCGGAATATGCTCGTCAAACGCTTCAGAATTTGAGAGATCAGATATCCTTTTTGCGAAAAAACGGATATGAAGCTCTTTATCAACAAGAAGGAGAGCAACATCCTCAAGCGAACATTCCACCCGTTCTAGCAAGACCATCTTTGCAGGTAGCCGAAAATGCCAACATGAGATGTAGGAGATTTCTCCACCAAAAAATCTTTCTTAGGATAGACAAATTATGTGAAGCTAATACTGCTCTTCTCGATGTGCACCCGAAGATGTTAATCTCTGGAATCTGAACTATGTAGTTTACGAGAAGGCGGTCTCCCTGCTTAGCGACAATAGAACTTACGATACTTCAGTACGTCTGAGTAAGACTGGCGAGCGTTTTGCACAGCTTAAGTTTAAAATTGAAACGGCGAGACGGCATGCATCAAATATTCAGAGCGTGATTAGCTACATAACATCAAATAAAAAATTCACTCCAAAAGTTAAGGCACTTGCTCGAAACTGAAGGAAAGCAAATCACACATGGAACAAGTGTAAACTGTTGACCATCAAGCAGCACTGGACGCAAAAAATAAGATCTTTTTCAACAGCGAAACAGCGCCTTGAACGGCAAGGGTTACAAGGTCCAGAGAAAGAGTGTCCTCCAATTACTGCACTCTACGGACCTGGCATTTATGATTCTGTTCAAGTATAAAAAATTATGCACGTTCAATGATGCTTAATTTTTGATTTTTGAGAAAAAAAACTTTAAATCGATTTTCTCGAAAACATCGTTTTTGAAGTCCGTGAACTTCAAAACTCAAAATCTACTTGACCGATTCTTTTGAAATTTGGTACACTATCGCCAAATTCTAAGAAAAATTTGGGCTTCCGAATTATCTGAAAAGAATAAGATATAGGCGACCAATATGCTGGCCGTTCTTATACTGTTCTACATGTTTGGTGCAGTAAAACGGAACGTTGAATGAATGAGTTGAAGCTACAGCCTTCTCTGTTCTAAATAGCATAGATTCTCTTATGCGACTCGTAAATCAACATGAAGTCGTCAATGCTGCGGCGTTTCTATACCGTGCCGCAGATGGGGCCACAGAGGAGCTTGGCCTCCCATTTGGTTCCAGCGATACTACACATGGCCTAGCATTACTAACACCTTTGGTTCTCAAAAGTCGTGTACAGGAAGCAGAACATACGCTCTACTAAGGGAAGATGCTGACAAGCCCCTTCTAAGATGTTTCTCAAGTCTGCTAGATTAAAATCGGAGACTGAGGGATTTCATTTTGCCTGTCAAGACGGCGTTATAGGTACCTTAGTTTACCGCGAGCGCATAATGAAAGTACCTGTAGGCAATGTGAACTGCCGAGCGTGCAAGCAAGAGCCAGAAGCACTTGGGCATGTTCTCAGTGGATGCTCAAAATATGCACTCAAAAGGTACATAGGGAGACACAATGCAACTCTAAAAGTTATATATTACCATCTTAGGCACTTCTATGGTGTTGATCTATTGCCCGTCTTGCCATACGCGCAGAGGGAACACGAGTCATTTGTGGAGAATTATCAGTGTAAGATCTACTGGAATTTATCATTCTCCACCACGCAACGTATCAGTGCTACGAAGCCTGATATTGTCCTCCAAGATCTAAAGAGCAAGACCAGTTATGTGATTGAATTCTCGGCACCAGCTGATTGTAATATCACGGCAAATGAGGGAGAAAAACAAGCGAAATATATAATACATTCTAGGACAGAAGGAGCAGAAGCGGATGACGTACACGTTCCAGTTGCGTCGGGATTAGTGGCTTTAAGGAACCATGATCGTAGCTTCCAGATCCTACAACTTCTCATTAATAATGATAACATAATCTTCCACACCCCTACATACGATCTAGTTGTCCAAATCATGCGGGAATGACCGACATCCAAAGGCAGGATGCGGCACTATGAGTGCTTTATTATCATCTCTGTCACTCTTACGGCATCAGCCCAAATACTGTTCCGCTAAGCGCTCCAAGGGAAGCAGAGTCAATTGTCGAAAATGAGAAGTGCCGCATATACTCGAGACCTAGTTCCCCTTGATTTCGAGAAACGAGCCATGTTCATTATTAAATTTTTTGCACCACCTGACAAAAACGTCATTGGAAAGGAGAAAGAAAAGAAAATGAGGTATAAAGATCTTATAAGGGAGTTGCGACGGTTATACCCGGAATATTCTGTTAAGCTAATCGTCTTAATCATCAGCGCTCTTGGAGGTGCCAAGGTTTCACTGGTTAATAGCCTGAAAAGCATCCCTGTGTCTCAATAAAATGCTGAGATACTCGCGGGGAAAATGCAGAAGGCGGTCGTCCTTGGGTCGCTTCGTGTCCTCAGGGTGCACGACACTTTTGCCGGATCATCGTATTGAATTCATCGCTGACTGTAACAATCTATCTCACGGTCGTGAAACGTGTTTACATCTGAAATTTTACTGCGATTTGGTTGAGAGCGAATGCAATTTTTCAGATCAGCACCCGCTCCCAGCGGAATCCTGCGGCTGTCCTTATGACAAACTCTTAACTATATATATATATATATATATATATATATATATATAAAGGTGCTATGGACAAGAATGTCCTTTAAAGGGATTTCAACGAAGAAAATAAGCTCAAAATATGGCAACGATTCGAGTACCGTTTTTAAGTGGAAGAAAAAACATTCTCATATAGAGAAATACAACAAGAGAGGTGGTTAAACAAAACGTCTTCGAGAAAATCCAAACAACGAGATGCATGAAGTCTTACATATGTGTTTTGTTAATATGAGACTGAGGGGATTACCAATTTCGGAACCTATTTTAAAAGTTATTGAAGTGTTAAAATTAGCGTTCGCTTTGTATTTTTTTATTTTATTCATTTATTATTATTTATTGATTTCATTATTTTATTTCTTTTTTTGATATTTTTAGAAAACGCGCGTGAATTACATGGAGAATTAGGAGGAAAAGTTATGTGCAAGCGATGGATGGTTGACTCGATGGAAGGGAAGATACTGCATTCGCCAGCTAACTGTATCAGGCGAGAAAGTTTCTGCTTATGTGAAGGCTGCGGAAGAATTTGAAGTCGAAATAGCAGAAATAATACTAAAATATAATTTATTGCCATGTAAAATTATTAATAGAGACGAGACAGCAGTCCATTAAAAATTACTCCCACGAAGTACACTTGCAGTCGGGGAGAATCATTGTGCGGCAGGCCTACAGCCAAATAAAGAGCGCATTACTGTAATGGTTTGCAGTAATGCTGATGGCCCCTAAAGTTGCCTTTACTTGTCATAGGGAAATCAGAAAAACCTAGAGCATTGAAAAATGTTTCACCAGACAATCTACCAGTCATCTATAAGAGTCAAAAAAACGCGTGGATGACTCGTCCTATTTTCGAATCGTGGTTCAAAGAACATTTTGTTTGCCGCCTTTGAATGACACCTGGGTGAGGTGTCTCAAACGGTGACCTGAGATACCGGGCGACCTCTCAGAGTATCAGCCTTATCCTTGCACGCGGGGCTCTACAAGTATGGACGAACCCTTTCCCTAGCTGCTCGTGGGAGCAACAATGACAACACCAAACATAGTTGTAGTAAGTGCCGTTCAAAACAATCGAACGCGCAGGGCTCCCGACAATGGGTCGGACAACAATGCCGACTACCCTAGAGTTGGGGGAGCCAATCAAGACGGAGTCAATGCGATGGACCGGCAGAATCTTAATACTTTTGGGTGCACGGATCGACTCAATGACGACCTGCTAGAGTGCTACGATAGCAGTGTGGCCCCAGAGCGAGAAGGTTACATGGCACGACTGCAGGTTCTGTGGTGCGAGAAAACTCCCAGAGCTCTCGCAATTTTCTCGTCAACGTCAGCGAAACCATGCCGAACAACAACGAAAAAGGGGCTATGTAAGCGGAGCGCCTACTCTACCGCAGCCAGAACAAGTCGGCGACAGAAAGAGTGGCGACACTGAGACCAACCGCGAACAGGCATCCAATAGATGAAGAGCGATGCTTCAGGACTCGGAGAAACATCAACATTCAGGTTTCTCCCTAGCCAGAAGATCTGACTGAACTGGATGATGAGCTTCGTGAAGATTTTTCCGAAGAATCCGACCTCTAGACACTCAATTGTTGTGTATACAGTGCAGCGAGAACTTTGGCAGATGCAAACCGAAAAACAAAATCAACGGTTGATCATAAGACCAAAGGACGAATACATCAACTCAGCACAAAGATAGGCTGGGCAAGACAGTACGCGTCCCGCATTCAGTGTTTAATTGACTACATAACATCTGGCAGGACTTTCACTGCCAAGGTTCGAAAGTTCGCACGCGAACTACGGATCCGTCATCACACAATCAACAAGTCAAAGCTACTGACCATCAGGCAGCATATTGTTGACAGAATACGAGTACTATCTAACGCTAAGAGAAGTCTAGCGCGGAGGAAGAGGTGGGTCAGAGAAAATCAACAGTTTTTGTCTGACCCATGTCGACTCTTTCAAGACCCTCCAGTTACTGTCGACCATCCGCCCAAACCGAAGGAGATTGAAGCATTTTGGAGAGAAGTCTACGAGGTCCAACATCCACTTCAAGAAGACTCAAAGAACATAGATAGCATCAAGGAGCTGTGCAATGCCCTCATAACAGCTGAGGAAGAATGCCCACCTGTCACTAGCGAGGAGGTGAAAACGTATTAAGAGGCATGAAGAACTATTCCGCTCCCGGTCTAGATGATATCAAGATGGTAACACGTGACAGACTTGTTGATTATCGATACCTGTATGTTACTACACAAGCTAGTAATTGTGTCAGTTGGGTATATAGTCAAATGTAACAAAACACAAATATACATAGATGTGTAAGATAAATTTTTCGCTCTTCTGCTCTAGTGGATCTAATAGATCTAGACTTAAATTTAGTAATCTAAATCCACTAGACCAGTATCTAAAGTTCGGAAATTTTCAACATTCACCGGTCATTTTCGACAATGACTAAAGCCCAGCGGTCAATATCACTTTGCTTTAATTCGTCAGAGCTAGGGGCAATTACGAGAGGCAGGTGTCTAACTCTATGATTTATTATTGTTCAGGTATGTGAAGGTATCCTGTTTTTAAGTCCAAAATACAAATGACTTCCCGATGATAAATTGACAACAATTCCTAAGTGTTAAAAAAAATTTATAAACAAATTCACCAACTGGATATTTTTCAGTTTTAGACTCAATTTTTTATGGAATCCAAGATTTCTAACTGACAGAAATATATTCTTACTGACAGAAATATTTGAACAAATAATATAAACTCTGAATACTTCACAAAGATGTAAAATAAATTAGGGGAACTTTTCTAATTTTAATTTGAAATTATTACAAGCTCATAGGAGATTTTTTTAATAAGGTTGGTCGTTAGATATAGAAAAAATATGATAGAATAAAGAAAAATTATAATTTAAATTACTTACCAGATGTGATATTTGATTTTGCAGGTCGAAATATTTAGATTCTTCTTCAGAACAAGTAGGCTTCACACAAGGAACTGACTGAAACAAAAATAATTTCCCTTTTCCTTAGCACAAATTAACTCTCTAATTGATCCCACAAGAAAAAAGTAACCATACATAATTTACTGACAGAAATATTTAAACAAATAATATAAACTCTGAAGATTTCATTCCGATGTAAAATAAGAATTGAGAATTATTACAAGCTTATGGGGCGTTATTTCTCAAGTGTACCCACTCAAAAAGTCGAAGTTGTCTGATCTAAGTTAAACCTAGGCAAAGTGTTGCGCTATTGGATAGTAGTATATGGGGAAAAAATTTTGTCATTCGGATAAGTATTGACCGAGGGGGAGGGGGTAAAAGTTTTGGGATTTTCATGGATATCGTCTTTTTCGGCAATTTTTAACTCTTCTAATAGCGATGAAAAAATTTTTGTCTAGTACAGTTTCGATAGGGGTTTTCACGCCCTTTCGATTGGTGCTACGCATTTTATCGAAAAATAAATATTTGACCTACAAAAATGAAGGTCAAAAATAAATTTCACTTATTTTGGAAATACGACAGGTTTTTTTTTTTTTTTTTTTGAAAAAGTCTTAGAAGAAAGCCTAGGTTTTTTCCTATAAGACCATGCAGATTAGAAAGTGGGAATCAAATTTTTAATGTATGAAAATAAGCGTTGAGTACTCCGGTACGCTCGTGACACTGGCGCTAGAGCCCCGCAGCGCACCGTGGTGCGCAAGGATTCCACTGGAATAATGATCAGGCCACAATATTCAGAGTAGTTATTTATTATGTAAAAGATGGAGAACTCAAGCACAAAAGCATGGCAATCATATCAGACAATTTGAGTCATGACACTGTTACCGTTTATGAGTACCAGAAGATAATTCTGAATTATCTTAAGGCAAATTTTTCAGTCCAAAAGGTGTACTACGTCTCAGATGGAGCAGGTCAGAATTTTAAGAACAAGAGCAATTTTGCTAATATCCTAGCTCACAAGGCAGATTTCGGAATCCCAGCTGAGTGGCATTACAATCCTACCGCTCATGGTAAGGGTGCATGTGATGGCATAGGGGCGAATGTTAAACGAAATGCAGTAAGGTTTAGCCTACAGTGTTCCGTTGAAGATCGCATTCTAGATGCTCCATCTCTATTTCAGTGGGCAAAGAAGTACTGCAAGGAAACTGAAATCATTTTTAGTAGCAAGGAAGATCACGAAGCCACTGCTAAAGAACTGAAAAGCAGATTCGATGCTGCAGTCACAATCAAAGGGATTTTGCAATACCATGCATTCACACCTACTGAAGATGGGAGACTTCAATTGAAGAGATTTTTTTCAGCCACGGAATGCGACTACTTCCCAAAAGAGAAGAAACGAAAACTGGAAAAAAAGTGAAAACAACTGTCACTAAAAAATCAAAAGGCGGAAAGAAAGGCAGATAGAAGACCAGACATCAGCAAAAAAAATCTCCAAGCTTCAATTTTACTTTATCCATAAAACCACTTTTTCGACCCGACTTCTTATTCAATAACTAGATTTTCCAAAATTCAAAATTTTTTCAAAATTCATCAGTGAACGTAATGCAGGCATTTAAATAATGGCAGTCTCAACCCTGCAAAATGCAGAGAGCGTTCAAATATACTAGCATATATTATTACTTTTGAAAAAAACAATACCATGAAGGCACCACGGTGCGCTGCGGGGCTCTAGCGCCAGTGTCACGAGCGTACCGGAGTACTCGACGCTTATTTTGATACATTAAAAATTTGAATCCCACTTTCTAATCTACACGGTCTTATAGGAGAAAACCTGGGCTTTCTTTTAAAACCAAAAAAAAACCCAAAAAAACCTGTCGTATTTCCAAAAAAAGTGAAATTTTTTTTTGACTATTATTTTTGAAGGTCAAATATTTATTTTTCGATAAGATGCGTAGCACCAATCGAAGGGGCGTGAAAAACCCTATCGAAACTGTACTAGACAAAAAATTTTTCATCGCTATTAGAAGAGTTAAAAATTGCCGAAATAGACGATATCCACGAAAATCCCAAAACTTTTACCCCCTCCCCCTCGGTCAATACTTATCCGAATGACAAAATTTTTCCCCCATATACTACTATCCAATAGCACAACACTTTGCCTAAGTTTAACTTAGATCAGACAACTTCGACTTTTTGAGTGAGTACACTTGAGAAATAACGCCCCTTATAGGAGATTTTTTTCATAAGCTTGATCATTAGATATACACAAATTTGGAAAGAATAACGAAATTATTATTTAAATTACTTACCAGTTGTGTTATTTGATTTTCGACGTAGAAGTATCTAGATTTTTCTTCCGAACAGCAACACTTCACTTGACAAGGCATTAACGTACACTAAATGTTCACTAAATAAATTTTTGACTTAAAAACAGGATACCTTCGCGTACCTGGCCAATAATGAATCATAGAGTTAGGCGCCTGCCTCCCCTAATTACCCCCAGCACTGAAGAACTGAAGCAGTCACATTGACCGCTGCGCTTTAGTCATTGTCGACTATGAAATTTCCGAACTTTAGTTTCTGGAATAGACATTGACTAGGAATTGTCGACAATGTCTGATTTCCGACATTGGCTGTAGCATATATATATATATATATATATATATATATATATATACATATTACCTGGATTCATACTTAAATTACCTTTGGCGATTTTCGTTTGGTTTTTCCGCTAATTGCTTTCTGTTGGACGGTAGTTGTTTCAGCATGTGACTGACTGTGAAATTTATAAGATTTGCTATCCTCATCATAGTAATAGTATGTTCCAAAATTGCCATCGTAATACAACCCCAACTTCTGAAACGAATATGATTATTAATGAGCAGAATCAATTTCGGATATTGTACATATATGTATGTCGTGGGCTTTTAGACAGATCTGGCTTGAATCCGAATTCCTAGGCATTTGGCTAAACGTCGTCCGATAGAGAATGTTTTTATTTCAATCATCAAATTTGGTCTCACTGTCGGTTCAGCCTAGTAGGTTAGCCTAAAAGTCTACTTTTTAGCCTAACTTTATAATCAATGGTCGGTCATCTGGATTGTAATAGACTTTAAGCCGACAGAAATCCTCAAATATTTTAATATTTAAATTTTCATTAAGAAAATACATCTAGTTAATATTATATGTTCTGATAAGAAAACAAATTTTTGCAGCGAGGCGATCTCAAATGGCACCGAGAATTGAACATCATTCCTCCTTTAAAGCATGCACACTTTTTTGTTCAACACTAGTGTTTCCCTGTCTTAAAATCACATTTTTTGTACCCCTGACCACTACTTAAAGATTTTTTACTAGCAGCCTCTCTTAAACCGACAAATAGGGACGGCCAAACGTGTTTTTTTCGATTAGTATTTCCTTACTGAAAGGTTAATACTAGGAGGCTTATTTGCCCTAGCGGTAAAATGTGTTTTTTGGCCAGTTGTGAGAAAAACGGCTTTAAAAATTATCAAGCAATTCATATGAAATATAAGAAAACATCTTTCAGCGGCGATCGTATCCCACCGGTAACGATCTTAACGATCTTGGCAGTAGTTCAAATCTAGCCCTCTCAATTGTTTTACATTTTTTTAAATTGCTTTTTATTTATTTAAAAGCCTATTCATTTACTTTTCTTATAGAATCAATTATTACTTCACAAATAAACAATATTTAATCATTTTGTTTGACAAAAAATTCCTTTTCCCTATTTTTATCATCTATCGCCTATTCCACATTTTTTTGAACTCCAAATTTCTATTTTTGTTTAGGAATATAAGAACTAAGCTAGACAAAAAAAATTGAGAAGGCGAGATAAGAACTCTCAACCTTCCGATTGTCAATCAAGACCGTTACTGGTGGTCTATAAGGGCTGTTAAAAGATTTTTTCATAGAACCCATATGGAATGCTTGCAAATATCTGAAGCCATTTTTCTTGAAACTGGCTACAAAGTGCATCTTCAATCGCAATGTTATACTGAAGATATTATTAAAAACTTAGGGGCCCACGGTCAACGGCCGGGGCAGATAATGTAATAAGATCGACAATATTGAAGGAAAAAAATTTTCTTTACCAAAAGTAAACATTTTATATGGCTCAACGTTTTGGCGCTCAAAAAATGAATTTTGAGCAATCATTGAACGCTTGCATCTGACGCACAAGAAACAGATACAAATTTCATCAGTTTTACTTTGGACATCACCACATTCCATGTGAATTAACATATTGCAATTTGTTCAAGAAATAACGCAGAATGCCTTAAGAAATATAAACAACAATGCTGTTGATTATTATAATGCCCCACCGTGCCCTAAGAATGTAGGCTGAAAGCGAACTTTTAGGATACCTTGCTAAGCCGATGCAGCAGTTAGACTAAAAAAGATGATTGAAATGAAAATTCGCCTACCGGCCGATGTTAAGCCAAATACCTAGCAATCCAACTAAAAGCTAGATTTATCTAAAAGCCTACGACATGTATACATTCATCAAAGAAGGGTCCATGTTCTTTATTCTGGTTTGGGAGCTACGAGTATGGACATTTTTCTGGGTAAAGGTCAGAAGTGTTCATTTTGAGTTTCAAGTGTGGAAGTAATACCTTGACCTTTACTTAATTTGTTGGACACACAGCCCAATAAATTCCTTACATTATAGCCCCTGAAGGAACCCTCTGGGCTGAAAAATGAGGCAACGGGCACTTTTGAAGTTTGAACATGAAAAAAATACTTTACGATAAAAAACACATTTAACATCGTCGAGTGCTATAAACGCACGTATTATATTTTCTCTTCCACTCTATTTACATGGACGCGTTTTTGACTCCCGCACGGCGTAAATCGAAGACTGTCTCTTTCTATCTCCGCATTTCGCTATGAAAGAAGAAGACAACAGTCTGCGCTATACGCCCGGTGCATTTTAAAGCGCGTCCATATAAACAGTGTACTTAAATCTAAAATGTACCCATTTCCGGGCACTTTCAGGACACAAGTATAATGGCACCAGATAGAGGACAGAGATTAAAGTACGACTTCCCATTAACAACCCAAAATCGATATTTTTGCCCTCGTTCACAATCATTCGAATAGCTCCTAAATTATAATCGACAAAGTGGGCCCTACCTTTCAGGGTAGGATCCTTCACACAACTACCTGAGGATGACAGCTTTCCGCATCCATCTCGCAAGTGCTTCGACATGTATTTGGCACGTGGGTATGACTTCAAGGTTACGAACCAGTGATAGTGTTGCATAATTGACGGTCGCGACCAACACCGTAAGAGCGACAAAGATGGTAGTAAAGCACTGTTAGGGCCGCATTATGTCTGTCGAGACACGCCGTTCCCGCTTGAGTGGGATAACTGGATAGTATGTCTTCTAGCTGCACAGCGTGTGCATGACACGCTCTGCACTAATTGCTGGGAACTTCTTGACGCAAAATCCGGTCACGGTATACTGAGGTGAATATGACACCGTCGTGGCGTGCAAAAATGGAACCCTCCGTACCGGAATTAAGTCTTGTTGATCTCAGGAAAGCAAAAGTTTGCTCCTTCGGTAAGGACTGACTTTGTATATTTCTGTGAATCTTTCCGTGCATGTACTTGTCGACTAGCTGTTGGCGGATTTTTTTAACCTCTGCTTTCTTTGGTTCAGCTTCTAGAAGTAACGCATCTAGATGAAATAATGCACTTTCCTCACTTCTGATGTTAAAATTCAGGGCAAGTGTCTCGGCCGCCTACTCCGCGGCTTTTTACAGGAACTTTTCAAAAGAATTCTAGTATCCGTTCTCTTAGGCGTTGAAAGAAAAACCCTGAAATAATTTTTGAAAGAATCAAAAAATTGAGGTGACATTCAAAATTGAAAATTTTTTTCCTTTTTTTCTTCAACTTTCATAACTTTGGTTTTTTTGATGATATTAAGGTGTATTTTTAAAAATTATTCGTAATAGGACGCAGCTTTGAAAACATATTTTTTGAACAACAAAATTTCAAAAACATGTTGGCTTTTTCAAAAAATAATATTTAGACTGAATTTCTGAAAAACCCCCACTTTTTATTTTCTTCATTTTTTTAACAGATAGATAAACGTTTATTTTTCGGCCTGCTGACCTTGAAAATTGACTTGCTTACACTTCCATTTTTCACAGAATTTTCTTCAAACTAATAATTATTAATTCCCTCCTTTCTCGCACAAATATTGCGCTCTCTTCCTTAGCATGATCCAACCATAGTTTCCGTTAAACCATGATTCCCTTACGCTGTCCTCCCCTGCTGCCTTCTCTCTCTCCATGCCGTTTTTCTTAAGCATCTCATATACCTTCCTTCCGTCCTCTTGCATCCTTCTCACTTCATCCATCTGCAGTCCGTTCGTTCTAAAATACCTCTCCCTTTCAACCTATAACTTCCCACCCCCTCTCCTTTTCTTCTTCCTCCACCAACCCTCCCTAATCAGCTTACTTCCCCGTCTTCTAAAAATTTCTGCTCATATTTACAAGCCCGACTCCCTGTTAGAATCCCTAAACTCGTCTCCCTCCTGACAATATAATTAGACGTGTATTTTGCCAACCCCAGTGTCCTATTTACATATCTCTCCTGTGTCCTATTTACCTCCTCACTTTCCTTCCAACCACACACATCTACTCCATACAATAGCACACTCATCACTAGCGAGTCAAACAATTTCATTCTCCTTCCAAAATCATCTGCGAATAACTTCTTTCCAAACCCCCACACGTGCCTGATGAAAACATTTGTAATCATTCCCTCTCTTATGCGACCATCCACTCTCCGATTTCTGCAAAATAAGAAGCCCAGGTACACTAACTCTTTCACATCCTGCACCGCCTTTCCCTTCCAATTCCACTTCCCTCCCTTATCCCTTCCACCTCCTTTCCTGAACACCATAACCTTCGAGTTTTCCGCCTTCAGCTCTAACTTATTTTTATCCAGGTATATTCTCAAAGTTTTCATCACCTCCTTCAAGGCCTCCTCGCTTCTTGCAAGCAACACTATGTAATCTGCATACACTAGTGATCAACTCCTAACTCCTCCTACCCTAACTCCTCCTGCCACGTCTGCCTCCAGCTTACTTTCCATATCCGCGATTAGAATCGAAAAAAACGTTGGGCTAAGCGGACACCCTTTCCTTAACCCCCTATCCATCCAGAATCCCTCCGAAATCCCTTCCCCTCCTCTTACCTTATCTTTTGTCTCTTTATATATCTCCCATACTGTCTCGGTCAGGCCTCTCTGCACCATCGCCTCCCGCAACTTCGCCCTATCCACCGAAGGAAACGTGCCTTTGAGATCCACAGAAAACGCGTAGTCTCTAGACCCCATCTTCGCTAATTCTCTATCCACCACGTGCTGCAGAACGTAGATATTGTCGATAGTACTCCTACTCGCCCTAAAGCCCGCCTGCAGCAATATTCCTTTCCCCTCGACATCCTTCCGCAGCCTCTCCGCCACCACCATCGGGTATACTATATACACCGAATTCATTAGCGTAATCCCTCTATAATTTTCCTGCCTATCCCTATCTCCTGTCTTATACAGTAGCACTATTAACCCCTCTCTGCACCCTCCTGGGAATCCTTCCCCCTCTACTTTCTTCACTATCTCCTTCAGCCTCTCTCTAACATCTTGTGTAGTAAACAGCCTGGCATCGTTCTTTACCCAGTCCAGCCCTGCTACCTTTGACCTCTTTAACTTCCTCATCTTTTTCTCTACCTCCTCGTCATTCAAATCCTCTATCTCTGCCTCCCCCGTTCTTCTACTCTCATCCTCTCTCTTCCTGGAATTTGATCCCTGAATTGATTATTTAAAAAACGCCCTCCACTCCTTACTCCCTGTCTTCTCGCTTATCCCCACCCTGCGCTTTCTAAACCTATTTATTATCTTCCACACATCCCCCTCTCTCTTAACACTTCCCAACTGCTCTTTCAGATCTTTCTCTTTTTCCTGTTCTTTCTTCTTACACGCCAAACTAAACCCCTTCCTCATTTCTACGTACTCCTCCCTTTTTGCAGTTTCCTCTTTCCACTTTTTGTACTTCCTCATCACCTTCCTTCTCATCTTTTCAAATTCGCTATCTCACTACGTCTTCGCCATTTCTTTCTACTTCTTCCTAAATACCTTCTTTTATACACACCCTTTCACGTTCTCTTTCGAATCCTCCCATATCTCTTCCACCGACTCTAATGGCTGATGGTCTGATTCAACCATCCCTTCCACTACGAATCTCTCCGTCTCCTTCCGCCCTTGCATATTCGTGACAACATGGTCTATCACCGATACCCCTACCTTACTTACATATGTGTATTCTCCCTTTTCGTCCCCAGTGACCATACGATTCGCTACCGCCCAGGCTCTTTCCTCCATCCAGTCCCTTAGCATCTCCCCTCCTTATTTATTATCTTATCCTTCGATTTCCTTTTGAAGCCCTCCCCTTCTCTGTAAAGACCCCCATCCTCGCACTAAAGCCCCACCCCCCAGTACCACCATCAAGATCACAAACTTACACGTGAACCCTCCAATCTCTACTGCCCTCATTTGCACGCCCTCCCCCTCTCCCTCTCCCACTCCATGAACTTCTTCCTCTAATCCATCCATAACCACCGTTATGATTCCCCCACTAACCCTTCTTTTCTGCTTTACACTTACCGCTTCCTGGAGTCTCCACCTATACCACCTTGGCAGCTTTGGCTTTATTCTATCCCATCATTTCTCTCTACCCACGTCTCTACCAGTCCCACATCATCAAATTCCTGGATATACCTCCAGAACTCACCAACTCTACAACCGCCACTTCCTTCTCCTATCTCCCCTCCAGCCTAACTTTCCCTACTTTGCCTTTAACCCACCCTATGCCCTTTTCTCTCCATTCTCAACTCCACTGCCCTCTTCAATTTCCTATCTACCCTCTCTTCCTTTTCATTCCTACGCTCTCCCACTTTCTCTTCTATCATATTCTCTACCCTCTCCAAATACCTTTCTTCTCATTCTCCACACTGTCACCTACTTCCATTACCGACCTGCCCTCCACCTTCTCGAGCTTTTTTTACGTCCTTTCCTTCCACACTCTAATCTCCTCTTCCATCTGCTTCATTTTAACTTTTTTTTCTTTTCTTGTCGACACCACCCCCCTCTGTAATCCTTCTACTTTCTCCCTCAGCTCTTTCACCTCCATTTCCCATTTCTCATCTCTGATTCTCAAGTCCTCCCTCATGTATTCCATCTGCTCCATAGTCCCACTTACGTCCTCCCTCAATTCCCTGATCTCACCTAACAGCATCCCGAGAGCCTCCTTCTCCGACTTCCCCTCCATTTTTGGGGGGATGACCTACGTGTTCCCCCGCTTTTTTTAAACGGAATCTCTAACGCACTATTCTCCGGAGTCTATTGGTTATTTCTCTTCCTCTTCAAGAGATTCTTCTCCTCACTCGTGCTTGATGCTCCCTCCCTCAACTTCTCGCTTCCTTCGTTCCCGCCGTTCCGCGTTTTCTCTCTCCCCGACGCGACGCTCGACACCGGGCCACGCTCTGTTGCCCGTCGTGGCCTGTCATTTTTTTAATATAATTAAAAACTGCGTCCTATCATGAATAATTTAAGAAACAGAACCTTAATATCATTAAAATAACTAAACTTATGAAATTTAAAAGAAGGACAAAAATGTTCAATTTCGAATAACTCCTAAGTTTGTTTGCTTTTTTCAAAAAATTTTTTAGGCTTATTCTTTCAACATCCGAGCTAACGAATACTAGAATTTTCATAAAAATGACTAAAAATAGCTGGAATTCTTCAAATGATTTGACATGGAATTCCCCATATGCATGATCTTACGCGTTGCGATATCAAAGGCCGTAAGCTCGTTCTTCTTCTATAAACCACCCCAAACGAGTAGAGTATAACTTTCGCTTTAAAATAAAACAACAGTTGACATGGTACTCATACCCAATGCGGTGTGGAAATCTTACCACGTGAATGCAATTTCTGTTGCAGGTAAAGATTACTCTGAATTCGGGGTAAAAATTGCATTACGCTCTTTCTGTGATATGAAGAGACCAGACTTAGCCCAACGCTTTTTGCGATTTTAATTGCGGCTGTGGAAAGTAAGGTGGAGGCCGGGGTGGTAGGAAGAGTCAGGATAGGAGGGGTTAGAATTTGGTCACTAGCGTATGCAGATGACATAGTGTTGCTAGCAAGCAGCGAGGAGGCCTTAAACGAGATGATGAAGAGGTTGAGAAGATACCTGGACAAAAAGGGGGAAGGGATAAGGGAAGGGAGTGGAAGTGGAAGGGAAAGGGCAAGGAGGTGCAGGAGGTGAAACAGTTTGTGTACCTGGGCTTCGTGTTTCGGAGGAATGGGGGAGTCGATGTTCACATAAAAGAGAGAGTGAGGAGGGCAAATGTGGTGATGAGGCAGGTGTGGGGGTTGGGAAAGAAATTATTCGCAGATGATTTTGGAAAGAGAATGAAATTGTTTGATTCACTAGTGATGAGTGTGCTCTTGTATGGGGTAGAAGTGTGGGGGTGGAAGGAAAGTGAAGAGGTAAATAGAACGCAGGAGAGGTATGTAAAGTGGACCCTGGGGTTGGCAAGGAACACGTCTAATTATATTGTCAGGAGGGAGACGGGGAGAACGAGTGTAGGGATTCTAGCAGGGAGCCGGGCGTGTAAATATGAGGAAAAATTCTTGGAAGAGGGGGGAAGTAGGATGGAGTAGAATGGAGGTAGAGAGGGAAAGGTATTTTAGAATGAATGGACTGCAGATGGATGAAGTGAGAAGGATGCACGAGGAAGGAAGGAAGGAAGGTTTATGACTTGGTAAAAAAAACGGCAAGGGCAAGAGCGCAATATTCATGTGAGAAAGGAGAGAAAGGAAGTCAGGAGCTTATAGCGAGGTTGAGGTGTGGGTGCATGGAGGGTTTAAATAGGTTCTGGCTCTCTCGGGAGAAGAGGATGTGTGAACTGCGTGGAATGGGAGATGCAAGAGTGGAGCACTGATTGGAGGAGTGCGTGGAGGTGGAAAGGAGTGAGATAAGCATGGAGGCATTGTTGCATGAAAAGGGGAAAAAAAGGGCAGTAGCATGGGTGAAGGGAGTGTTGGGTAAGATGGAGATGAAGAGAAGGAAGGAAGAGGAGTGGAGAAGGAAGGATTGTAAATAGGAGAGAAGATAGATATAAGGAAGATGTAAATTTTGTAAATAGTAGATAAGTAATAGGTAGTAGCTGCGAAAACAGAGGTTGGCAAGTGAGGCAATGCGAAAAAGTAGGGACAAGCGAGCGAGGCGAGGCGAAGCGAGGAAGGCAAGGCGATAAGAGCGTGCGGATTAGAAATAAGGAATGGATGGATGCTAGTTTTTAAGGGCTAGTTTTAAGAAAATTCTGTAAAAATGGAAGTGTAAGCAAGTCAATTTTTTAAGGCCAGCAGGCTGAAAAATGAACGTTTATCTGTTAAAATGAGTTTGGAAACTCCCTTCTCTACGTTTTTAATCTGCAGCATTCATTGTCAAGGAGATTTCGACAAGTTTTCTTATGCCTGCATATGGAATCTCTTTTGTTTGTATAACCATACATTTCGAGAAATCAATAAGCTTTTTTCCAAACAACGTCAGTTTATAAAAAAATGTATCTTATGAGATCTACTTTTCAGCAAAATAAAAAAATATCGTTCAGATGCTTGGAAAAAAGTTGACTAATTAAAAGAAATATATGGTTATACAAACAAAAGAGACTGAAATTGAAAGCATCAGAAAACTATCGGAACCTGCTTGACAACGAATGTTGTTTATTTAAAACATGCTTAAGCTATTCCTGATCTTAGGATGCTCAAAATAACGATGTACTTCGGGCTTGGACCAGAATACATTGATCCATGTGTGGAGTATCCTATCCATACTGAAGGAACTCCGCAATGACTGATGAGATATTTTACAATTCTACCTCAAACCATAATATATTTGTAAAATCAAGAAATTCAGGAAAATCAGAGTTTCCACTTATGCTTTAACTCTTAACATCAAATTGAAAGAAACATTTTATTATTCAGAATTTTTTAATAAAAATGTATGCAACATAAATAACTGATTAAATATCTTACCTCATTGCTATAAACTAACTGTATAAAAATATATTTGTTTTTTTGACCAGCAAAATCAAGCGCTAGTGACTTGCCAATAGACCTCAGCTGTAATGATGAGCTATTAGACAGCAATTGCGTATTAGTTGATGAAAACTAATGGACAAATGCATAATTCGGCCAATTTTCAGTATATAAGTTTTATTTCTTTATTAGAATCAACTATACGTCTTCCACTGATCGTCATTTACTCCAGATGTTGTGCACTTGAATAACAGTCATTTATTATTCAAACAAATTTAATACAAAAATGCATAACAACGTCATTTTTCAGCAGAAAGCTTCGTTTGTTCCACAGAAACAATTACGAATCTCTCCCTAATCGTCTTCTGCTGTAGGTATTGTGCTTTTAAAATACAAGTCTTCATTATTTACACCAATTTAATTCAAAAATTGATCATTTGACCAGTTTTTAGCTAATGAATTTTATGTTTCAGCATAATTGACTAAAATTTGTTTTGTCAGTGGGTCTTCATCTAAGTCTTGAATAAATTTCTACTTACGATGAAGGAGGGTGGCCTGGTCATAATTGTTGTTTAAAAGCACAATATCCATAGTAAATGACCATCAGTGACAGATGTACAGTTTACTCGGCTTAAAAAAGGAAATATACATACTGTGAACCGGTCAAATGAAGAGTTGGTTTAATAAATTTGTTTAAATAATGAACAATTTTGATTAAGAAGCACAATATCTAAAGCAAAATACCATTGGGTACATATTCATACTGATTCTGCTAAAGAAACGAAACTTATCCACTCAA
This sequence comes from Andricus quercusramuli, assembly GCA_932178445.1. NCBI lineage: Eukaryota > Metazoa > Arthropoda > Insecta > Hymenoptera > Cynipidae > Andricus > Andricus quercusramuli. The sequence goes on along the minus strand of CAKNXH010052017.1, from coordinate 1,404 downwards.
AAATGGTCGAATGATGCATTTATTTATTCAGTTTGTTCAAATGATACACAATTGCTTTCTAATAGCACGTTATTACAGCGGAAGACCATTGGCGAGATATTAGCACGTGATTCTGTTGGAAATAACGAAATATTTTTATTGGAAAATGTTCTGATTAGGAATTTGTTTAATACATTTTTATAAAAAATGTATAATTGATGCTTAACTTCTGCTAATTTCAATAAAATATTTTCTTACTTCCACATTCTTGAAAAATCTAGAGGAAAAGTACTTTAGAATCGTAAGTGAAGAAGATACAACTATTGTTTACTAATTTGTTTACAACAATTCGAGAAAAAAATATGAATAATACTACTAAATTACTTATAGAAAATATATAGTTATTTTATCATTTAATTCATATTAATCACAGCCATCCACAAGAATAATAACAGTTTAACTTCAAATAGATTTTCATAAAACTGAATACGGCGTAGTAGAATATTTTTATACATTTTGTTTATAGCAATGAGGTAAGATATTTATTTATCTATGCTGCATAAAATTTTATTTAACAATTCTGAATAATAAAGTGTTTTTCCGATTTGATATTAAGAGTTAAAACATAAGTAGAAAGTCTGACTTCCTCACTTTCTTGATTTTATAAATGTATTATTGTTTTAGTGAGAATTTGCAAATGTCTTATCAGGCATTGAGCATGATCTGCTGAGTACATTCAATAATTTTATACCTTGAATTAAATTCAGTATGAAGAGAAATCAGAATAAGAAAGTCATTTCGGACTTCAAACAATATGGTTAGGACACTACGCAGATGGACCAATGTATTCTGGTCCGAGCTCGAATAACATAGTTATTTCGGGCTTGGACCAAAGAGTGTTGGTCCAAATGCTGCGCAATCAGTCGATCCTATAGGATGGATCACTCACCGGGCTTGAACAGTAACATATATATGTCCCATTTTTAATCTATTAATGATCATTTTACGTGCATGGTCACTAGGGTGGTCCGAAAAAATGTCATATTTCAAATTTCCCGAAATGTGTGCGCAACAATGCATTTTTATGGACAAAATAATATAGCATAGCTTTTTAATATAATTTTCAAATAATATTTCGAGGTGGCGCAAAACGTTTTAGGTTCCTATGGACTAGTCACAAATTTACCATGGGAAAAGACACTCTTCTTTCATTTCTCTTTTTAACCACCTTAAAAATATCGCACATTGATGCCCATTCTCCAACCGTTTTATGACATACTTAAAATAATTTTCCAAAAAAGAATGCTTGAAAAACTTTATATTTGAAGCTGTAATTTAATGTTAAATATTGCCAATTTAACACTTTTCAAATACCTGTATCTATTCTCGTATATTATTTTTCTATTTAAGATTTACACTGAACCA
>CAKNXH010052016.1:0-22911 GCA_932178445.1 Andricus quercusramuli | reverse complement strand
CCAATGCAGCATATAAAAATTCAATTTATGCATATTTTAATAATTATCAATTTCGTTCAAGCGGCTCGAATCGTCTCAGGATGCAACAATGGAAAGAGCGGAAGATTTACGAGCGACCTCCTGGGTTCAGCATGCTCGAAAACCGTCACGGTGAATTACCGTAAATTCTGTATGCTTTGGAGAGCGCCTGTTTTAGGTTCAACGGGGGTACTTTCCCGGTGGCGGATTGCTCGTTTATAGGCGCAGAAATAAAACATATTTTCGATTAATTAAAAAAACACGAAAACAAGACCATTTAAAAAAAAAAAGCAATAATGTTAGGCACTATACCCTTCAGATTATGTGGTTCAAATCTTACATTGAACAATTCATCCGTTTAGCGGGATTAATGTCAGAACGAATACATGGGCTAAAAACTAGGCTCGACGAAGCGCCTTAAGTTCCCATCACGCACAGTGTGTTGAGAACGCAGCATTTTGTGCACGCACGACGTGAGACTCACCGCGTGCGAGTAAAGTGCGACGCACGATTGTTATCTGGGGAAGTATGTTAATTCAAAATATTTTACAGACTATTATGCCATTTTAGAAATATTCTGAGATATTTAAGGAATTTTTAATTTACATGAGAGTAGCTAAAAATTATATGCGAGCGTCCGTATGAAACCTACGGTGAATCTATTAGCACAATGTACTCATGTCCCGAAAGCACCCAGAAGTACGTACATTTCATGTTCGAAGAATAATTATAAGATGTGCGCTTATGGCACTCATACGTTTTTCTCGAAAAGCGCTTTTTCGAAGATCCAACTATGAATTATTTTTTGGGGGCCGTATCGCGGCAGTTTATTTCCTTGAGCGAGAAACTCCTCTGCTAATTTTTTCAAATACAATTTTTTTTTTTTTTTGAGGTTGCGAGCATCAAATTTACGTGATAGTAGGATTTACGTAGTTTCTGATTTTTTTTAAATATGTATAATATCAGTTTTACAGAAAATTCTTTTAAATGAAAATTGTAGCCAATACAAAGAAAAAATCCTGGTAAAAATACCCGTTAGGAATCGTTATAATCTCTTTAGAATCCTCTAAGATTGCATTCAGAGTTTTAAGTGGATTTAAAGAGGAATCGTGGAAAGTAATGTGTTGTAATAGGTTCCTAGGGGACACTGGTTGCGCAGTTAATTTCGCGAAATATTTGTAATGGGTTCCACGGGGAACCTAAGTGGAAATTATAATCTGAAATTACTTTTTAAACATTTCTTCAAGTGGATCTAAGAGGAATTTAAGAGGAGCATAATTCTAAGGGGACCTACGCGGAACCTAAGTAGACCTTAAAACGCAAAATTATTTGTTGAGAAATTCTTTTAAATGCATCTAATGGGAATTTAATAGGACTAAGTTTACTGGAAAAGTTACTTAGTATATAATTGCCGTCTTAAGAGGATCTAAGGAGATTTTAAAAGGACATTTAAACTCTAAATTATTTTGTATGGAATTTCTCTAAGTGGATCTGAAGGGAATTTAATAGGTGCGTTTACTGGAACTGTTGCTAAGTATATATTTGCATTTTAAGAGGATCTAAGGGGATCTCAAATGGACATTAAAACACTAAATTTTTTTGTGGGGAATTTCTTTAATTGTATCTAACAGTAATTTAAGAGAATGCGTTCACTGGAAAGTTGACTAAGTATATAATTGTCGTCTTAAGAGGATCTAAGGGAATCTGAACGGACATTAGAACACTAATTTTTTTTACGGAATTTCTCTAAGTGGATGTAATAGGTATTTATAAGGACTGCGTTTACTGGAAATGCGACTGAGGATGAAATTTTCTTTCTGAGGAGATCTAAAGGGAACTTAAGGGGACACTAAAAAACAACATTATTTTGTACGGAATTTCTCTAAGTGGATCTAACGGTAATTTAAGAAACTGCGTTTACTGGAAAAGTTACTGAGTATATAACGGCCGTCTTAAGAGGATCTAAGGGGATCCTTACCATTTTTTAACCCACCTTCTCATATTATGCCTAAAACCAAGAAATAATGAATATATATATATATATATATATATATTCCTGAGAGGACTCTGTTTCATTCAGGAAAAAAGCATGTCCGAGATTTTGTAACGAACGTTCAAGCGGTTCGATAGCGCAATTGGCTAAGGCATCGGCTAGGCACATACGGGTATAGATAGTTTAGGTAGGGTTCGAATTCCCGGCGAGTACAATTTTTAAACGGGTTTGAGCGTGCGATTATATGTGTAGGGGACCGTGCGTGAAATTAGGTTATTTGAAATATAAAGTAAGTGCCGCAATAATACAAAAAACATTTTTTTTTTCACATATCAAATACACATTACACGCATGCAGAAACTCATAGAAACCTTTTAACCTCCCAGTAAGCGATGACAAAAAACCCTTTATCTCCTCTTAGGTTCTATATAAAAACCCCTTACAAACCTTATCAGATCCTTGTAAAACCCCAGTACACCCTGAATCAGATCCATTTAGAAACATTTCAGATATATATTAGACGCACATAGAAACCTCATAGAAACCTTTTAAACTTCCACCAAGCGAGGACCAAAAATCCTTCGTTTACTTTTAAGTCCCTATAGGATCCACTTACAAACATCATGAGCTCCACACAATATGGGCGTTTCCACGAAAAGTGCCATTTTTTTGTCACCGTGATATTATACGCAAACCAACACTAAAAATACAAGTTGTATTGCATAAAAATTTACAGACAGACTTCCTGAAATAGAAACGAAAGCTTACAGTCATGACAGAAACCCTCCTAAGAAGATACAACATATAATAGTTGGAAAAAATCCCAAAAATATACCTGTGTAATATTTGTCACCAGCTACAAATTGAATGCTTTGCATGCTCGCAGCTTTTCCGCGCAATATTTGAAAATTCTGAGAAAAATCATGCTAGTTCAGTGGAGTATAGGCTACTGAAATTTCACGGATTTAACATTGTGCTTCGATTTATAACTCAGCAAGAAAACCTCAAAGTCGTGTCACGGCTTTTACAATTCAAATGTCCGCTCCAAGGTCTGTAGTTGTGGAAAGTGCGCCCATCAAGATAGGATCAAAGTTTTTGCTGACTTTGCTGTATTTCGGTGGCCAAAAAACGTCTCCGCAAGGAAAATTATGTGCCTAAAAAATCACGTGTATTTCGTGAAAATCAAAGTCAAAATTTGTGTATAAATGGATTTTCTTCAAAAGTTACACGTCAACAAAAAAATGTTGTTTTACGAAAAAGTTCCATTTTATTGAAAGGAATAACTTTTTCCTAAAACTTTTTTCCAAGAATTCAAAATGTTTTGAAATATTACAAAAAATTGTCAAATATTGGAAAAATATCACTTGTTTCCATCGAATTACTCGTATGAAAAAGAGTTTTGGACAGGAAGGTTTTTCTATTCAAAAGGCCCAAAGTTTTTCACAAACTAACATCATATTATTTGAAATGAAGTATAAAAATCAATTTTATATCAAATTTTTGGCAAGTAAATCTGTCATTATTATAATAAGTTTACCCTTTTCTAACAAATTGAATTGGAGAAGAGCTCAAAACAATATTCTTCATTTTTCTTGAAAGTATTCAATTAAAAACATTTTTTTAATAATGAAAAAAAATATTTGATACAATTTTTAAACAACTTCCAACATGAAAATTGAATTAAACGTTAAACATAATTTCATTTGCTTACTTTATTGAAAGTAAATTTTTCGTGATACATCTTAATATAATTTCCAATACATTTGATGTGAGTCATATCAGAGATTTATGATTTATCCATTCATAATATTCATTTATTCATAATATTATGTGCTATAATTTTGCATATTTAATAATATTTAGAGAATGAGGATTCCTTTGGGTTTGAAATTTCCCGCCTTAAGTGAAATTTTCCTTCATACCGCCATGGTAGACACTGTCTACTTAGATCTGTCAAAACGACTTTAAAAAAATCCCCCCCCCCCCCAGGAGACAGGGGGGTGGTTTTTCTCCGCGAATCAAACAAATTTTTCAAATAAAAATTACGTAAAGGAGAATCTGAATGTGTGATAAAAAATTGGGGTTCCCATTTGAAATTACAAAGTTGCCCCCACTCCTGCTTCCTGGGGGGTGGGCTGGAGTAAATTTTTTCAAAGTAGCTTTTTCCCCTCAAAAATGAAAAGTTTTTATTACGGATATTTTTGTCATAGGATGCGTATTTTTTGAGATATTTCGATGTCTCAAGCTAAAAAAAACACCCGGTATATTCTAAATCAAGAAGATGGTAATTCACACACTACTGGAAAGTATCCTGAGCATTAAAAAAGAAAAATCAACCCTCTTTCACCTTCTATTCATAAAGTATCATTCATTAAATTGATTTTATGGATTTATTGATTTAAATAAGTATATAGAATGTACGAAAAAAGTTTGAAATGTGTGCCTTAAGATTTGTTTTTGACTTTTTTTTTTTGAGAGAAAATGAAACTTTACGTGGATATGCCCATGAAGAAAGGGAACTAATGCGTCAAAGTTGAATTTTACAGGACGGGCGATCGTAGCAGAGCCTGCAAGCCAGCATTTGAGTAGTGGGGATGGTTCTACGAAAAGCACCCCCTCCACTTACCAATGCACCTTTAGGCACGAGCCAGTGGAGCTCACGGACACGTCGCGTACAGCTGTAGTGGTAAGTGGTGGGGCTGGATTTCCGAGGCCTCTCGTTCGATCTCCGCGTACGCTTATAATGCTTATGTTTGTAGCTTAATAACAAGAAAAATAATTTACCTAAAAAATTTCTGATTAATGGAAATGAAAGAGTAACTCAGAAGCTATCGATTGGCGTAAGAAAATTAAAATCGATTTTTTCCGCATTAGGTCCCTTTCTTCGTGGACGGTCACATATGCTCTTTCAAGCATGGAACGGAACCCTCTTTGAAAAGTTATAGGAATCCTTAAATTCCTAAATCTATAGGGATTCTAAGAGGATTATAGGAGGGATTTTTAGCAGGGAAGAAACCCTTCGTTTACTCTTAGGTCACTATAAGATCCACTTACAAACATCATAAGATCCACAGTATATGCTCTTTCAAACATGGAACAGAGCCCCTTTACAACAATCATAGGAAACTTTAAATTCCTGAATGTATAATGATTCTAAGAGGATTCTAAGAGGGATTTTTTAGCAGGGAACTCTCATTTTGTGTTGAATAGGAATCAATTATTTTGCGCCGGTAAAAGTCATGAAAAGTACGATTTCTTATAAACAGAGAGTTATAAGAGCATACTTGTATCCCTAACCTTTTTTTTAAGGACTGTCAAAATTCTGGGACTTTCTACATACAATAGGGAAAACATAAAATATAGAGATAAGATGAAAAATTTGAAACCTGGGCACCAGAAAAAATATTTTCATAAAATTTCTGTCACAAGACTTTATTTGGCTTCTTTATGCCTAAAATTTAATAAAATAGCAGTATATATACATAGAAACAAGAAAGAATAATTTATATAATATAAAAACATTTTTTTGTTCATTCGCAAAAAACATACAGTCGAACTTCGCAATGTTGGTCACTCTTGGTTTTAACGAAGCATGCACTTGGCACATGTTTTACTTATGCTGTTATAGTTTTTATTGAGTCATCTATTCATGCCACGGTTTCCAATATTCTATAACATGCATGACTAGTGACAGTTAAAATATCTTAAACAGCTATTAATATGATTAATTTGTCGACTATTTGCAAGAATAGTGAGAAGAAACTTATTTAACTTTAATTTCAGGATTATCGCCAAACCATTAGGTATATAACATTTTGCCTAATAAGAACACTGTACATTGTTCAACTGCATGTTTGTTTTGATTTGGAAAAAAATATTAAAAATTATTTTATATAACACAGGTTATTCTTTTCTTTTATACGGTAAACGTTATTCGCATAAAAATTAATAGCTTATTGATAGTTGTACTGACTGATAGAAGAACGACCCTCATACACTCTTAAAACAGACTATTGACTGTCAAACGATTCCATTCACTATTAAAGGATTTTCCATTCAAAATTGGCATAAGAGGAAATCCTTTCATAGTTAAAGGATTGTCGTTTCAAATGATATCCTTTAACTATGAGAGGATTTCCTTTGATCTTGAAGTAAAATCTGTTTTCGGACAGAAGAAAGAATAATTTGAACGTTAAATGAAAACTTGTTGCATGGTATTACGTGCAAGAAATGTACAAAAACCGAACTTTGGTAAATGTAAATATAAAATCGAAGCTCTAAAAACCCAGTTCACAAAGAACGTCTTACGAACTTTCGATTGTCAAAAGCATTAAAAAAAATGTATACTTCAATTGTGAAAAGCGTAAAAATCAATGAAAAGTGAGGTTATGCGGATCAAAAATTGTTCTTTCAGTATACGTACCTTACAAAGGTTTCGCGTCAAAATCTGGGATTCCTAATTTTTTGAATAAATCCATTTTCTACATCATTTCGCACGTTTCCTTACTCACTTTATCAATTAATAAATAAATCGTGCAGTAAAAAATTCACTCATGCGTAGGCGCAGTTTCTCCGCTAGCCAACAAATGAAATCCTCTAATAGTTAAAGGAATTCTTTTCAAAGTCAAAAGAAATCGTTCATCAGTAAAACTACTTCCGTTTTGCATTTAACGGATAAGTCTTTGAACAGTGAAACAATTCTATTGATGGACAAAAGAAATCTGCTTAATTTCAAAGGACGCATTTTGAAAGGAACGTAATTTTACTGTTAATAGACTTTTTCTTAGAGTGTAGACCGTGAGCTCATGACTTACAGGTCTGAGTGAAAGAGGTGAGCGGTGGCGACCTGGCAAAGGTGCAAATTTTCATGGTTAATTTATGTGACTCGGAATACCCTGGCGGACCGAACGAACGGAGCGGATACGCTACAGCGTATCCTTATAGTATCCACATCGTATCCTCTCCGTATCATGCAAGAAAAACTCATTAAAAAAGGAAGATGAACATTTCACTTGTTGAAATTCGGATTCTACGTGAAATTTTACGTTAAAAGGTCACGGAGTAATCGCAATGGTTTTTCTGGCAACATTAAAAACTTTAAAAAAATATAATACTTATCGATAACGCGGGCTGCAGGCGACTTCAAACGCATCGTCGACGGATAAAGCCTATGAACTGCTGCTGAATGACGATGCGTTTGAAGTCGCCTTCAGCTCACGTCATCGATCAGTATTATATTTATTAAAAGTTTTTAATGTTGCAACAAAAACTATTGCGATTACTCTGTGACCTTTTAACTCAAAATTTCACGTAGAATCCGAATTTCAACAAGTGAAATGTTAATCTTTCTTTTTTAATGAGTTTTTCTTGCATGATACCCTGGCGGACCGAACGAACGGAGCGGATACGCTACAGCGTATCCTTATAGTATCCGCATCGTATCCTCTCCGTATCATGCAAGAAAAACTCATTAAAAAGAAAAGATTAACATTTCACTTGTTGAAATTCGGATTCTACGTGAAATTTTGAGTTAAAAGGTCACAGAGTAATCGCAATAGTTTTTCTTGCAACATTGAAAACTTTTAATAAATATAATACTTATCGATGACGTGCGCTGAAGGCGACTTCAAACGCATCGTCATTCAGTAGCAGTTCATAGGCTTTATCCGTCGACGATGCGTTTGAAGTTGCCTTCAGCCCACGTTATCGATAAGTATTATATTTTTTGAAAGTTTTTAATGTTCCAAGAAAAACTATTGCGATTACTCCGTGACCTTTTAACGCAAAATTTCACGTAGACTTCGAATTTCAATAAGTGAAATGTTCATCTTCCTTTTTTAATGAGTTTTTCTTGCATGATACGGAGAGGATACGATGTGGATACTATAAGGATACGCTGTAGCGTATCCGCTCCGTTCGTTCGGTCCGCCAGGGTACGGAGAGGATACGATGTGGATACTATAAGGATACGCTATAGCGTATCCGCTCCGTTCGTTCGGTCCGCCAGGGTAGCTTCAAAGTTTGTGTACATGTAGAAGATGACATATAAATAGCACCTGCGAATTTTGAGTCACCTGACTGTACGTAAAGGTGCTATAAATCACCTTCAAAGTTGCCGGAAATTCAGGTAAAATTTCTTAATATTGATTTGAGAGGAAAAAGTTTCAAACAAAAGTTGGTCTACTTCGAAAGATACATATTTTTATTCTAAAAATGATACATTCCCAGGAACAAAGAAACGATTGACCACGTTTGCAATCGTATTTCAGGTCGTATGAAATGTGTATCTTAAACTGGAATGGCAGATTGCTGACGATAGGTTAGAAGTGCCAATGAATCGGAGAAGTGGTTATTTTACGATTCACTAAAAATATTTCGTTATCGATTGAAAAACGACGGCTAATCGTAATAATACGATTACATTTGACATCCTTCAAACTCCATTTCATTGAGAACTTGAAACGATTCATGCGTTTCTTCTGTGAATCGTAAATCACCAATTGAACTTAAGTTAGTTTTTTGAGGTTATGTTCTCCTATTCAGAACGTCTTAAAACAATAGAACGAGTACACTTCCGAATGTGGCTTTACACATGTAATAGCTGACCAATTCAAAGAGTCAAAAAAACAATTGAAAGGCAACTTTCTCAATCTGGACTTTTAAGATACACATTTCAAGGCGCTCCAGTTCAATCGTTTCTTTTTTCCTGGGTTTAGAGCGAAGATCGATTAAAGAAATGCCAGAACAATCAACAGCTATTTTTCTATACAGCAAGTCATTTTTTCGAAAATTGTCAGGAAAGAAAAAATGCTCCCCAGTAGGTTTACTCCAACATTACTTTGTAATATTTTATTCAAATGTTTATATTTACCAAGTTATGCGCATTTTTCATTTTTTTTTCCGTTTTTTATTTCACCTGTTCTATCTGGAGCAATTTAAATGAAGGTGTTCTCAAAATGAGAACATCAATAGTGTAAGTCTTGTGCAAAAAATTGGTGTCAACAACTTTCAGGTAAAATAATAACTTATTCCCCTATAAATAATAATAAACGGAGTCACGTTCTCATCTTCTAATTGACGTAGAAGGTTGTAATAAAGCTGAATATTATTCTAAAAAATTAAATAACAAAATCGCTTTACTTTCACATTTACATTATTTATTGTTGTTAAAGTTTAGACTTTTTCCGTTGGAATGTATTCGTCTTTCTTACCATGACGAAACTCAATTTTCCGGGCGCAGCATGGGGTCGTCTCAGATTTTTCGATGGCCGCTGGCGTAGGCGTAGACGGTTACTTCATTACAAATTCTTCGTGGTGCATTTTCAATGCAATTATATAATATACATTCAGAGGTATCATTATGCTACTTCGAAATACACGGTGATCGAGAATGTGAATGGGACAGGTAACTCCAAGAAAATCGAAAAATTAATTTTGTGTTCAAAATCGCGTTGAGGATTTATCAATTTTTCCGATATTTGTCTTCTTTGGTTGAAATGAGCAATATAGTGCAATTTTGCTTCCTCATAGAGGAAGCTTTGTAATGGTAACATTTTTCAAAATTTTTAAATTCATTTAATTAAACCCTCCCTAATTTAAAAACGTCTAATATAATGTTCTAAGCAATTGTCCGGATGCGTGTGTGTGTGTGTGTGGATGTGTGGATGTGTGGATGTCACGCTTTTTTGTGAACACGATAACTAGAAAACGGTTGCAGATAAACTGATGAAATTTGGAGAGCTTATTTTCCTCACTAATATCTTGAAAATGACTGAAGGATTTCTAAAAATATTTATTGCATTTTTTTCTAGCACTCAATAATATTTTAAAAATCGGTTTTTTATAGTAAAACTTTTTTCATTCGCATAATTCAAAGTTGATGCAAGAATATAAAAGATTCCTTGGTTCGGGACGAATCGATTGACCTATAATATTAATCCATTTTATTGAAGAGTAGGGAAGTTATGGTAATTTATATATTTTGAAAATCGGTTTTTTATAGTAAAACTTTTTTCATCAACATAATTTAAAGTTGATGCAAGAACAGAAAAGGTGTGTTGATTCGAGTCGAATCGATTAACCTATAATATTAATAAATGTCATTGAAGAGTAGGGAAGCTATGGTAATGCATAATATTTGAAAATACGGGTTTTTATAGTAAAACTTTTTTCATTAGCATAATTCAAAGTTGATGAAAGGATGTAAAAAATTCCTTGGTTTAAGACGAATCGATTGACCTATAATATTAATACATTTTATTGAAGAGTAGGGAAGTTATGGTAATTTATATATTTTGAAAATCGGTTTTTTATAGTAAAACTTTTATCATTAACATAATTTAAAGTTGATGCAAGAACAGAAAAGGTGTGTTGATTCGAGTCGAATCGATTGACCTATAATATTAATAAATGTCATTGAAGAGTAAGGAAGCTATGGTAATGCATAATATTTGAAAATACGGTTTTTTATAGTAAAACTATTTTCATTAGCATAATTCAAAGTTGATGAAAGGATGTAAAAGATTCCTTGGTTCAAGTCGAATCGATTGACCAATAATATTAATACATTTTATTGAAGAGTAGGGAAGTTATGGTAATTTATATATTTTGAAAATCGGTTTTTTATAGTAAAACTTTTTTCACTAACATAATTCAGATTTGATGCAAGAATATAAAAGATTCCTTGGTTCGAAACGAATCGATTGACCTATAATAATAATTCATTTTATCAAAGAGTAGGGAAGTTATGGTAATTTATATATTTTGAAAATCGGTTTTTTATAGTATTAGCTCAACTATATTTGATTTTAAATTCAGATTTATAGTCTGAAAAGATGTTAAGAATTTCTGTTAATTGAAGAGTTACCTTAGATCGATATTGTTGATTTCAAGTTTCACAGTTGTGAAAGATATCTACACATGATCGGTCGTTACCAACACCGATGATAATACAGATTCCTTTCAATTTAACTTTTATTAAAACATAACTTCTTAATATTAAAGCATGTATCTGGAAAAAGTATCTGCCTTCGATCGCTCGAGTAGCTTATTGCACTGAAAAAAATGGTTTAGCTGTCCCAGCCAAATGTTTAGCAGGATTTCGTCTTCTAAGAAAATATAGCTGTGTTACCACAATTTCTAACTGTGTTACTTAAACATCTAGCCTCGCATCTAGCTGTTTTAGCTTATTTTGCCATCTAGAAATTATCTAGCTAATGTATCTAGATAATTTCTAGATGGAAAAATTTAGCTAAAACAGCTGGATATTTAGGAGAGCAAAACCATTTTTTTCAGTGTGTTAAGAGCAGCCGACCAGCAATCGGAAGACCTATAGTTCGATTCCCAGCGGATCGAAGGAAAAATATCTTTTTTCAGAAAATAAAAATACTTAAGGAAAGTTTTCAAAAATAAGTTTGAATATGTATTTTAATGCTTAAAAATTATACCTTGAAACTCGTTTTGCACGAATATGAGGCAATGCTGATTAGGCCAGCGCCAGAAGTAAACATGAGTCTCAGTAGAGCGGTCGGTGGGAAAATTAACATAGTCTTTCAGAGTCGGTGGGTAAAATCAAAAATGACTGCACGCCGAGGACCAGAAAATATGCTCAAACTTGAGGAAAGAATGATTTTTCACCATAAAGTATTCAAATTAATAATAAAATCGTGAAAAATATAGCTTTCATTATTCAACTGAATAGTTTTTGAAAAAAAAAAAAAATAATATGTAACTCCACTTATGGTAAAAAGTCATTTTTCCCCAACGTTGGAAGCACCAAAAAGCTTCGTCACAAGCATACAGACCACGCTAGTAGAAGGGAGAGGTTTAATTGGAATAATCCGAACTCCCGAATAGTAGAGTTACATACTGTAGCATATATATTCAGAGCTGGGCACAAAATACCTGAACTACATTGATGAAATACATGTATTTCAGGACCATGTAGTTGAAATACATCACAGGTAAAATACAACTCAGCCGATGTAGTCCAAATACAGCTACAAAATACATGTGAGTATTTTGAAATATTAGTTGAAATACATGTAAGAATTGTATTTTGTATTTGAGGTATTTCATGTATTTTCTTGAAAATACTTTCTAATATCAGCATATAAAAATTATATTACAAATTCCTAGAGTATATAAAAAGTATATAAATTTTATGATTGAAGAGAGGAGAGAGTAGGGAGGAAGACAGAGGAGAGGATGATGAGAGAAGTGGCGGTAAGCGTACTTTAAGCTGCGCAGTAGAGCCATGTACTGTGCAGCTCTGCGCAGTAGAGCTACGCATTGTGTAGGGCTGCGCAGTGGAGGCATGCACTGTGCAGTGCTGCACACTGGATCCATTGACTGTGCAGTGCTGCACAGTTTTTGCATGTACTGTGCAGTTCTGCGCAGTAGATACATACAATGTAAAGTGATGTACATTAGAGGCATGTACTCTGTCGTGCTGCACAGTAGATACATGTACTGTGCAGTGCTGCGCAGAACTGGCATGTACTACACAGTGCTGCTCAGCACTGACACGCACAGCACAACACTGTAATGTGCTGTGTAGTGATGCGCAACACTGTCATGCAATGGACAGTGCTGCGCAGTACTGTAATGTACTGCACAGTGATTCACAGTAGATCCATGCACTGTGCAGAGTTGACCAGTAGAGTCATGTACTGTGCAGTGTTGCATAGTGGAACCATGTACTGTACAAGGCTGCACAGCGCTGCCATGCACTGCGAAGTACTGCGCAGCACTGTCATGTGATGTACAGTGTTGCGCAGCACTGCCATCCACTGTACAGTGATGCGCAACACTGTCATGTACTGTACAGTGATTCACAGTAGAGCCATGCACTGTGCAGAGTTGTCCAGTGGAGCCATGTGCTGTGCAGTGTTGCATAGTGGATTCATGTACTGTGCAAGGCTGCACATAAGTCATATGCTATACAATTATGCGCATTAGTCGTGTACTGTGCAATTCTGCGTAGTAGGGGCATGTGCTTCGCAGTAGAGGCATGGACTGCAAACTGCCGCACAGTAGATGCATGTGATGCGCAGTGCTGCACATCAATGACATGTGCTGTGCTGTACATCGGTGTCATGTACTGTGCTGTGCTTCGCAGTGGACCCATAAAATGTGCAGTGCAGCGCAGTAGATCCATGCACTGTGCAGTGCGTTAGATCCACATAACGTTCAGTGCTGCACATTACAAACATGTGCTCTGCAGTGCTGCACAATAGAGGCATGTATTGCACAGAAGCGGTGCGCAGTAGAGATCTGTGAAGCATAAAGCTGAGCAATACACGATTATGGTACATTAAGATGCAGAGTATAGTCACGCAATGTTCATGGGTGCGCAGTAGACACATGTGGTACATACAGTTGCGCAGTAGAAACATGCGATATGTAGAGATGCGCGGTGGGTGATTATGGTGCACTTTTGTTGTAAACTGGGCTGCGAAGTAGAGCCCTAAAGTATTAAGAGATGCGCAATAGAGGCATAAAGTGAATAAGACTGCGCAGCAGATACCAATTATGTGTAGGGATGAGCAGTATGTATTTATGCGTCATATAGCTACACCGTTGGTATTTATTGAACCAGTAACTGCGCAGTATGCTTTTGTGGTAAATTAAGATGCGCAGTAGAGTCGTCCGGTGCGAAGGGCTACACAGTAGAGATTTACGATATGTAAGGATGCGCAGTAGAATTTCGTAGTGCTTAGAGCTGCGCAGTATACATATAACGTACGTGAGGCTGCGCAGTTGCGACCTAAAATATGCAGGGGTGCGCAGCAGAGACCTTTGAAACAGAAAGCTGCGCCGTACACTATTGGGAAGTATCATGCTACTTGTTTTTGCCCTACAGAGCTCAGGGCTGCGCAATAGTGACATATAGTAATTAAGGCTGCGCAGTAGATACCTACTATACGTAGGGATGCGCAGTAGGCAATAATGAGACATAGAGCTGCGCAGGATGTACTTATGAGACATAAGTCTGCGCATGAGTTATTTATGAGACATCGATCTGGGGCATCATTTCTGAAGTGTACCCACCTCAAAAATGAAAGTTGTCCGATCGGGCTAAAAATTGGCCTAATTGTAGTCCTATTAGATAGTACTCCTCACATCAAAAATTAATTTATTTTGATGATTATTTATCAAAGTGGAGGGGGTTCAATTTATGGGGTTTTCAAGCAAAGCCTTACTTTCAAACGTTGGTAACTTTTGTCCTGTTGCCTGAAACAAAATTTCACCTTGAATATTTTCGATAGATTTTTTCACAAACTTTCTGGTGGTGATAACGATTTAAAAAAAAAAAAACAAATTTGACCCGAATTTTTGAAAATCAAAAATAAATTTGACTTTTTTTTCAAATTTCGGCACTTTTTTTTTCTTCAAAATAATTTTAAAAGAAAGCTGAGATTTTTTCCTATGAGACCTCCAATTTTCAGAGTGGCAAATTAATTCGTCTTTGAGTAATAGAACGATACCTAAACAAGATGCCGTGATAGGGTGAGTGGCGCGAGATTTCCCCTAGTGCGCTCACGCCTAGGATCTTTGTGCAACGCTTTAGTGCCAGTTTTTCAACTTAAGTAATATTATATGCTACTAGAATAACTGCTCTCTGCATTGCCAGGATAAATTAACAAGGCCTAAAAAAATTAATTATTCATAAAATTGTATTTCTGGAAATATCGTCTTTGGTCATTCTTATCTAAAATTCTCTTCGAATTTGAAAAAAATACTTTTTGCACGATGCCCTCTGAAAAAGTGATTAAAATTTGGATTTTAAATTTGAAAGAGTAGAATGCAGCGCAATCATTCCACTGGAATAACGAACAAGCTACAATATTCACCGTCGTGATTTATTATAAAAAAGATGGAGAGCTCAAGCACGTAAGTATCGCAATCATATCTGATAACTTAGCTCATGACACGGTGGCTGTTCACGAGTATCAAAAGATAATAGTAGATTACTTGAAAACTCATTTCAGGCCAAAGAAAATCTACTATTTCACTGATGGTGCAGGGCAACATTTTAAAAATAAGAGTAGCTTTGTTAATCTCCAAGCCCATGAAGAAGATTTTGGTATCCAAGCTGAATGGCACTTCCATGGTACATCTCATGGTGAAGGTGCATGTGATGGTATTGGAGCAAATATAAAGAGACAAGCAGCACGATCAAGCTTACAATGTTCTCCGAAACATCACATACTCACACCCATGCTTTGTTTCAGTGGGCAAAGAGTAACTGTAAGGAAACCGAAATTTTGTTCAGCAGCAAAGAAAATCATGCCTTAGCCACCGAGTTACTGAAAGCCACATTGGACAAAGCTGTCACGATACCAGGTACATTACAGTACCACGCTTTCATTCCCACTCAAGATGGAAAACTTCAACTCAGGAAGTTTTCTTCCTCTGAGAAATACGACATCTTCTCGAATGGCAAAAAACAGAAACCGCAAAAAAGGCCTGCAAAGAAAACAACTGTCGAAACTATCGCCAAAAAATCGAACAGAAAGACCCATAATATTACCATATAAATTGTCAAAAAAGTCAAATTTATTTTTGATTTTCAAAAATTCGGGTCAAATTTTTTTTTTTTTTTCTAAATAGTTATCACCACCAGAAAGTTTGTGAAAAAATCTATCTAAAATATTCCAGGTGAAATTTTGTTTCAGACAACAGGACAAAAGTTACAAACGTTTGAAAGTATGGCTTTGCTTGAAAACCCCGTAAATTGTACCCCCTCCACTTTGATAAATAATCATCAAAATAAATTAATTTTTCGAGTGAGGAGTACTATCTAATAGGACTACAATTAGGCCAATTTTTAGCCCGATCGGACAACTTTCATTTTTCAGGTGGGTACACTTCAGAAATTATGCCCCATCTGTGCATTATGTATTTATGATACATATATCTGCGCAGTATGTATTTATGAGACATAGAGCTGCGCAGTAACTACTTACGTAACAAATAACTGCGCAGTAGCTATTTGTGGTAGAGATGCGCAGTAGTTAGTTATGGGACGTAACGATGCGCAGAAGTTATTTATGAGGTCTGCAGATGCGCAGTAACTATTTATGGAATATAGAGCTGCGCAGTAGTTATCTATGTTGCATAGAGATGTGCGGTAGTTATTTATGGGACACAGAGCTGCGCAGTAGTTATTTATGATGAATATAGATGCGGAGTAGTCATTTATGGGAGACAGAGCTGCGCACTATACTTTCATAATAAATTAGGCTGCACAGTAGAGTTATGCAGTGAATAAGGCTGCGCAGTAAATGGCTCACATATGCATCGCTGTAGAATATATGGATCTACTGTACAGTAATGCGCAGTATATGTATCTAATGTGCAGCAATGCGCAGTATATGGACCTACTGTACATCAACGCGCAGTATATGTATCTACTGCACATCAATGCACAGTATATGTATCTACTGCGCAGAACTTCACATTGTCTGAATCTACTGTGCAGAACTGCACAGTAGATGTCTCTACTATGCATCAATGTACGGTAAATATCTATCCTGTGTAGCACTGTAGAGTACATGACTATACTGTGCGTACCGGCACTGTATATTGATATACTGCGCAGCACTGCACGATGCATGAATCTACTGCACATCACTTCACGGTATACGGATATACTGCGCATCACTGCACGATGAAGGTCGCTAGTGTGTAGCGCTGCACAGTACATGTCTCTAATACGCAGCACTGCAGGTGCATGGATCTACTGCGCAGCGCAGTACATGGATCTACTGCGATGCGCAGCGCAGTAAATGACTCTCATGTACGTCACTGTGTAGTATATGGATCTCCCGTGCAGCACTGTGTAGTATATGACTCTGCCGTGCAGCACTGCACAGTATATGGATCTAATGCGCAGCACTGCACAGTAGATGTCTCTACTATGCATCATTGTACGGTAAATATCTATACTGTGTAGCACTGTAGAGTACATGGCTATACTGTGCGCCACGGCACTGTATATTGATCTACTGCGCAGCACTGTACGATGCATGAATCTACTGTGCAGCACTGCACGGTATGCGGATATACCACGCAGCACTGCACAGTAAATGTACATAGTGTGCAGCGCTGCCCAGTGCATGTCTCTATTACGCAACACTGCGGGTAAATGGATCTACTGCGCAGCGCTGCACAGTACATAGCTCTATTGCGCAGCGCTGTGCAGTAAATGGCTCTCATGCACATCACTGTAGATTATATGACTCTACCAGGCAGCACTGCACAGTATATGGATATACTGCGCATCACTTCACAGTATATGGTTACACTGCGCAGCACTTCACAATGTATGTGTATACTGCGTAGCACTGCACACCACATGCCTTTACTACGCAGCACAGCACGGCAAATGGCTATACTGCACATTACTGTACATTACAGTGCTCTACTGCGCATCACGGCATAGTACATGCCTCTAGTGTGCAGCATGGTAGAGTATATGACTATACTATGCATCACTGCACAATATATGACTCTAATGTGCAACACTCCACATTGCATTGCTTTACTGTGCATCACTGTACAGTAAATATATATACTGTGCACCACTGTCCAGCACATGCCTCTACAGTGCATCACTGTATAATACATAGATATACTGTGCATTGATGCACAGTATATTGATCTACTGCGCATCACTGCACAGTATATGGACATACTGCGCAGAGTTTCACCCTGCATGTCTCTACTACACAGCTCTGAACGGTAAATGGCTCTACTGCGCAGCGCTGCGCAGTGAATAGCTCTGCTGTGCAGCGCTGCACAACCCATGACTCTGCTGTACATCACTGTAGAGTGCATGGTTCTACTGTTTATCACTGCACGCCATATGACTCTAATGCGCAGCACTTCACGGTATATGCATCTACTGCTCAGCACTGCACAGTAAATGTATCTTCTGTGCAACACTGTAATGCAAATGCCTCTGCGATACATCGCTATAGAGTATATAACTCTACTGTGCAGCAATGCACAGTATATGGATCTACTGCGCAGCACTACAGGTGTATGGATCTACTGTGCATCACTGCACAGTACATGTCTGTACTACGCATCACTGCGCATTACAAGTCTGTACTACGCATCACTGCGCATTACAAGTATGTACTGCGCAGCACTGTACATTCATGCATGTACTACACAGCACTGTACAATAAATAACTACTGCGCAGCACTGCACGGTATGCGGATCTACTGCGCACCACCACCCATTGTATGGATCTACTGCGCAGCACTGTAAGTACATATCTGTACTGTGCATTATTGCAAGTAAATGACTACTGCTCAACACTGTGCAGTAAATACCTACTGCGCAGCACTGCACAGTACGTGGCTCTCTTGCGCAGCTTAAAGTACGCTTACCGCCCCTTCTCTCATCATCCTCTCCTCTCTCCTCTCTTTAGTCATAAAATTTCTATACTTTTCATATACTCTAGGGATTTGTAATATAATTTTTATATGCTGATATTAGAAAGTATTTTCGAGAAAATACATGAAATACTTCAACTACAAAATACAATTCTTACATGTATTTCAACTAATATTTCAAAATACTGACATGTATTTTGTTGTTGTATTTGAACTACATCAGCTGATTGTATTTTCCCCGTGATGTATTTCAAATGTATTTTGTCTCAATGTAGTTTGTATTTCAGATACCTCAAATACAATTTTTGTGAAATACTCCCCAGCTCTGTATATATTCAAGGATAAGAAATAAACAACATATACATAGTTTATGTGAACTCTCGGTAAACTGGTAATGTACCTACTAATAACGAAGATATATATTCGATACGAAAAAAACTAGTTTGTATCACGAAATTTAGTCCAATCAAAAGGCACCCTCATTGCTTGGCCCTCAGCGTGCAGACATCTTGCCAGCAGACTTCACAACTTGAAATAACTAATTGCAGTGTGTGAATACTAGGATCCATTAAAGGCTTGCCCAGTAGCGTGTAGGAAAATATATATTAATTACTATATATTCCTATCAAGATTCCTATATAGGCTCCTACGTAGGGCCTATACGGGTGATTCTCTACATGCAGGGCATTTTTGTGTCTCATACCTGTAGTGACTATATAAAACGGTTTTTCTTGAAACAAACTTGCTGAACTTCATTTGAGCACAATCTAATACCTTCGTAAGGAAAAATTAAGTCACATTATCGTATGTCTGAAAAAAATCCTCTCGAATACTCGAAGAAATGCTGGGATGTCTGCACAGTGGAAAAACGTGGCTCTAAAACAACAACAGATAAAATGTAATTATAAAAGCGTCTCACTATGGGTCAAATTGTATTTTTCTGGTTTAAAATATAATGTAACGAGAAAGAATAGAGGTAACTCAACATTTTTTTTTGGAAAATAAAGTTCATGTTACGCGGATTAAAGGAAAATATGTAAGAATACCCACATTGCTCATTGTAGGGGTTGAAGTAAGGGGTGACGTTAAGCATGTTTAAAAAATCGATGAAATTTTGCTTTTCTCTTTGCTGAATCTCAAAGGGAAATCATGATATCGGTACCATTTTTTTCAACTTTAGTAAATGTAATGCAGATTAAGGCAAAAATTATCAGGATACCATCAACTTCTAAATTAGGGGTTGAAAAATGATGGGGAAGTTAAAAATGATTCTAATAATAATTATCATAATAAACATAATTATTTAACCAAAAAAATTGCATTTCCAGACAGAGAACTGAACCTGAAGATAGCAGTAATGAAGATAGATGGAAGAATGTTACAATAAGAAAGAGTGTTGTGTCAAAACAAAATTATCATTACAAAATTTTAATGAACATTACTTGATTAGCAATAGAAAATTACTAGCTATGAGCAATTATTTTCCAAATAGCACTTTTATAATAATAAGGTCTTCAAAACGCCTTCTTCGAATATACCCTAGAGTGGCGGAAACAAGGAACCATCCACACTGTAGATCAGACTTGCCCAACTCGGGGAAATTTCATCCGGGAACACATGTTTCGCGTCGCCCACTTTTTCTCCTAGAGAGCGGGAGTGGTGGTAAACGCTTGCGAGAATCTCTCCTCTGTGACGTATGCGTCTACCACGCGCATGCGTCTACCACCACTCCCGCTCTCTAGGAGAAAGAGTAGGGGACGCGGAACATGTGTTCCCGGAGGAAATTTCCCCGCGTTGGGCATGTCTGCTGTAGAGAAAAATTCAGAAATGGTTGTCGAAATTATATTCAACCCCCACGAAAACCATTTGCAATTCTATTTTGCGATATTTCGCGTTTTCAGATGCTCGCTCTCCATTTCCACTCTTAGAAACGATAATGATAGCGAGAGATTATCCATACAGTTGAGGATTTTGAAGAAATGGTTATTTGAATCGTTTTTACCACCCACGAAAACCCTTTACAATGTTTTTCAGCGAATTTTCTGATTTTTAGCCACAATGTAAATAATTTTATTTACAAATAATGAAAAAAACAAATCTGATTGCTTGCTTTGTCAAATAATGATAAATAAATCTTTTTCATATCTCGAAAAATTAATAAAATTTGGAAAAACATAGAATTTTGTAAATAAAAGTTTGGTTATTTGCAATTTTACGTTCAGTGTGTACAAATTTTACTGCATTCAGTTGCCGTCCTTATAATCAGAGTACATTAGCAGAAAATCGAAAATATCATCATGAGCCACAAATCCTTTAAGTAATATTTAAGGCCATGTGTCGAGTGGGTCACGTGACCGGATTCCTAGCTTACCGAAACATTTTTTATTTGTCATTTTATTTTCACACGAATAGCCACATCAAGTTGAAAATTTGGGATAATAAATAAGAAGCACTAAGGAAGGCGGCTCTGGTCCTAAATTGTAACAATCATGAAAAAAGTTTTTTTTGTAACAAATTTTTTTTTGCTTTTTCCATGATTATTACATTTTAGGACCAGAGCCGCCATTCTTAGTGCTTTTTATTTATCATTCCAAATTTTCAACTCGATGTGGCTATTCGTGTGAAAATAAGTTGACAAATAAGAAAAGAGCCATTAAGGTAGGAATCTGGTCACGCGACACACTCATCACATGGCCTCAAGCGTAAATAGTTCTGGAAGTGTTTTCTTAAGAGTCAAGGAACATAATTTCTAAGAGAAGAAAAAAATATGAAATATGTGTGCAAAAATAGTTTCTCCTGCCAAAATGGCCCTGTATGCGGGTAATCACCCATATATGTGACCGTCCGCGAAAAAAGGGACCTAATGCGTCGAAGCTGAATTTTACAGGACGCACCATCGTAGCAGAGTCCGCAAGCCAGCATTTGAGTAATGGGGATGCGTCTACGAAAAGCAACCTCTCCACCTACCTCTACACTTTTAGGCACGAACCAGTGGCGCTCACGGACACATCGCGTACAACAATAGTGGTAAGTGGTGGGGCTGGCTTTCGTAGGCCTCTCGTTCGGTCTCCGCGTACGCTTATCATGCCCATGTTTGTAGCTTAAGAACAAGAAAAGTAATCAACTTAAAATCTTCCTGATTATTGGAAATAAAAGAGTAACTCAGAAAGTATCGATTGGTGTAAGAAAATAAAAATCTATTTTTTCCGCATTAGGTCCCTTTCTTCGCGGATGGTCACATATGATCCTATTTGGATTCCTTTAATCAAAGGATCCTATATAAGCGCCTATGTGTATACTCTGTTCCGCAGAGAAGGCCACGGACTTCAGTTTAGGTAAGCTTACCTCGGCTTGAGTCTTTTGTCTATAAAGTATAGGCAGGTTTAAATAAGGAAAATTAAAAACCATACATTTTTCAACTACCGATTTGAAAATAGTATAATCAGCATGAACAAGTTTTCACGATTCCAATGATATATTATTTAGGTAGAAAAGTTGAAAATTTGAAGGAGTTTGATTTAGGAAATTTTAGCTCAATATTCATTTTAATATTGATGACGTTTATTATTTACGTTTCAAAGTTACAGAGTTGCTTGAAAAGGGCATACGATACTATTCCAGCATCTCGTACGAAAAAAGGGATTTTCACCGTATTAAGCGAGGTATTAAGTACGTAAAGCGTGTTTTTTTCTACAACGGTTTATTGAGGGGTCCTGATAGAAATTAAAAATTTTCTAGAAATGACTACGACGTGTCCCGAAAATATTTTTGAAAAAATTCCAAAAATCGTTTCGCGTAGACTGACTCACCCCATTTCATTTTAGAGCAAAATGCTCGAAAGCAAAATTAAACTAGAGTAAATTCTGAGAAAGCTAAGCAAATAGATCCTTCTACCTCAAATGAGCGTGGAGTTGTGACTTCAAAGAATCCTGATATTTTCGAAAAATATGCTAAAAACCCCAATTCCGAATTTGTATCTCTACATTGAAACCTGTTAATTTATCGAACAAATTATCTCCTATAGGTCATAAGTTACGGCCTCCCAATAAAGTTGGCCACTTTTGACCTATTTTTCAGTGCATATCACTCGTGTTAAGGTTTTTCAAAATACTTCGTTTCTCGGTAAACCTACGTTAATGATACTGAAGAAAAAGTTGTAGTACAGAAAATCATGCGCGGAATCTAAAAAAAAAATGTTCTAGCCTTTATAGGTCGAGTCATGACCCTTCAAAAAACAACATTTTTTTGGCTATTTTCAGTCAAAAAAGTTTTTTTTTGTAAATAGCTCGTTTTGTGCATGACCTGCGACCGTATTTGCGCATTTTAGTGGCATATCTGCATCTGTAGTTCATTGTTACTACATTTACTCCACATTTTACTGCTTTTGGTTACCGTCCTTATAATCGGAGTACATTAGCAAAAAATTGAAAATGTCACCATGAGCCACAAGTCCTTATAATGCCTTATATATATATATATATATATATATA